>CAEFZX010019538.1:0-59668 GCA_903066825.1 Alfaro cultratus | reverse complement strand
CTCTCTAAGGCCGACCCGCAGACTGAACAATGTAGTTTGCCCCCCAATTCCAACCAATATTCCAACAGAGTTACTATGCTCGTTGGAAACAAGACTGGTGGAAGGGCAATCACTGGGCCATTGCTCAGTAGCTCCAGAAACGTGGTTCCACAGTTAGAGCAGCTGTTTTTGTTGTACAGCTGTCTGTCTGTGTCACCGCCAAAAGAACCCAACCAGGCCAAGATGGACTCCAGCAAACACTTGATGTCAAAGTCCCTTCCCACATCTGATGGCAGTTTCTTCTCCCTCAGCTCCATCAGAACTGGGGAAAGGTCTTTTGGACAAAAATGTTTGCCGGGGTGACGGGCAGCAGAGAGGATGAGCCTCACACAACAGGGGATTGACGATGCCTCCAGAAAATCCCTTTCCTGAGCGAGACACCTCCTGGTGACGCTCAGGTTCAGGATGCCCTGGAAGGCAACGTTCACCCAGCTGTTGTGGAGTTCATCTGAGAACTTGAAGAAGTTCTCCTCCGCTTGCCCGTGTCCTGCAGATGCTGTCCTCCGTACATCTGGGATGTCCAGGCCAACTCCATCTTCTGTATTAATGTCAGGGGAACAATAAACCTCGACCGCAACAGTAATCCTTGCTTTTAAAGTTCTTCTTTGGGACAAAACCACTGTGTCGTCTGAAATATGTTCCCCGTCCGGGGAACTTGTTAGTTGAAACGTGCTGGAAAAAGTGCTCTTTAGAGGACTCTTGTGGGACAAGGATAGAGTTGGGACCAACGGAACCAAAGCTTGAGCTGTTGCTTCAGCCACAGCTTTGGCTGCGAGATCAGCCGCAGACAAATCTTCCCCAGCCGGGTTAGATCTTTCTGTGACTGTACTCTCGCCCTCTTGTACCGACGTCTCTGAACAAACCTCCCCAGCCGGGTCAGTTTGTTCAGAGACAGTCGGATTCCCTTCGGTACCATCTCGTACAGTGTCTGTGGTCCCACACACATTGGTGGGTTGCTCAGAGCAAACCTCCCCAGCCGGGTCGGTTTTCTCAGAGACGGTACCATCGTCCACTGTACAGATAGTACTCGTCGGGTCAGAGTCCAAGGTCCCTCTCAGATCCGTTGCCTTTTCAGAACAAACCTCCCCAGCCGGGTCGGTTTGTTCCGGTGCCTTGGATGGAAGATCTTTCCAAAAGATATCGTCCTCTTCATCCTGATTGTTACCGTCTTCAGAATCCTTCCCTGGAAAGTAATGATCGCACACTTTCTTCAATCCCGTGGTTACAGCATATCCAATGCCCCAACCAAGGGGGATACACAAGGGAATGAGTGCTTTCGCTAAACCAAACATTTTTGCTCTGTCCAACTCTGAAGCTTCAAGAACTGTCTGGATCTGACTGACGCTTTCAGATTCAAGCATGAGAACTTCTTTGATCTACTGTGATGTACATGATGTCATCGATGACCTCATCAGTGAGCTCACTGGACTTCTGGCGCAACATCTTGCTTCTGATCGTTGCTATGGAAACGATCACATCAATTCTGCATAACTCAAGCTGACATAAATACTTAAATAAAAAGTAATATTTTTTATTATTTATTTAACATGAGGACATTAATAGATTTGTATATTATTAAATTTTTGTATTTGTGGTTTTCCATACTGTTATTTTTAATTATTATTCATTTATTATGATTATTCATGTATTCATTACACAGTGATAGGAACAGTCTGTGACTTATTACATTTATTTATTTTTTTATTTTCGCAGACAATTTAATGCTGTGACTATTTTACCAAACATAGGAAACAAAAGCAGAAGAGCGATTTAGGCATGAACTAATACATCCTTTTATTGAGGTCCAGAACCTAGAAGTTCTTAGTTTTGGTCATTCAGGAGCTTTGGGGATAAAATTGCTTCATGATTGTATTTTCAGAGGCAGATTTCAAGAATAACTCGGGCGAGAGTTTGGGTCAGGTGCTGTTCCGGGACGTAAACGTGTGTAGGAATCACCACGATGCCAGTAAAACAGAGTAGCATGCCTTAGTAGGTGTGTGTGTGTGTGTGTTCTCCTACAGAGCTGTCAGGAGGCGATGTGTGTAATGATGTCATCCCATCCAAGCCGGGAGGGTTCGGCCCAAACATAGCACCGGAAATAAGAGCGTCAGTGAGGTAAACAACACGAGCGAACAACAGGAAGTGCTCGACGTCAGGGCGCGCGCTCATGTGCTGCAAAGAGTAAAACAACGTGTTCCAGGTCCGACACCACCGAGGCGGGAACGTCTAGTGAACTGGATGATTTGGTGTCATTTTTGAATTATTTTACAAACGCGTTTCATTTTAAATAGCAGAAAGATTTCCGCTTGAAATGCGTTTCACCACCGCAGCACCACACCAAGAGCTGGACCTGCACATTATTACCTGTAGCTTCAGTTTCATCAGCTGCGGCTCACCACCCAGGGCGGCATGGTCCAGGCGGGTAGCGCAAACAGAGAGAAAGAGAGAGTCCATGGCGTCTTTTAGTATTCTCATCGATATCCTTTTAGTTTCTGTTGTCCTGATGGGTTAGTCAGTAAAATTCAGCATATTTGCAAATCTGTAATTAATTTAAGCACCTAAAGGATGTAAGTAAAGGTTGCAGGATGATGGCACCGGACTTGAGTGTAGAATAGAATAACTTTGTTGTGCCGACAACAGGAATCATGCAGATAAATGTTGGTCACTAGTAAGTTAAGGAATAATAATAAAAAATAAGAGACGGTACAGAAAGGTCACATGTATAACGTTAAAATAAAACTTGCTACCACACAGCAGGTGTTCATGCTCAATTTTGATCTTAAGATTTTTAAAAATAATTTTAAAGCTGTTTAGCAATAAAGGCCGACACTATTGTTTTGAGATTGTGAGAAAGAAAAGCAAGAAAAAGACAGCACAACAAATCTGTCAGCGTCTCCTCTTAAAGCCGCAGTACTCGACTTTTGTAAACAAAGATTGTAAACAAAGGCCGCCCTCTGCTGAAATGCCCAGCTCCCATTCATAAACAACCAATCAGAGCAAAGGGGAGGGTCTTAGCGCTGTCAATCAGATTCCCCCCAAAATAAGACCAGTCAGTGCTCAGAGAAAGAATGGAAAAAAAACCCAGGAGAACCATGAAGAGGAAATACGAGCAAGTCAAGATCCTCATGAAGACTGAGTGCTGAGATGAAGTCAAAACGTTTCAGTTTTACAGAGTTCACACCTTGGCAGCATCCATTTCCTCAAAACATATCTGTTTCTCAGCTAAAGTATTCATGCTGTGCTTCATAAATCAAGTTCAGATTCCCTATATGGAGAATAAAATCCATGACTCTCCCGGCAGTCAGACTGAATGTGGGGAGAGTTTTGGACTGAGCTCCGAACATCCGGCGTCCGGACAGGCTTCGGTTCTGATCACGTGTCCGACTGAATCAGAGAGCAAGGGGAGCGTTTGGCATGGAGTCACCTGACAGAGGAGGCCTGTTGCCATCGCAACGCCGTGGCGACGGGGTGAGGGGGCGATGCAGAGGAGGAGGGGGCAAAAAAACAACAACTTTAATGCACACAGAAAACGAGCGCAAGGATTTCAAAGAGCGAGTGTTATGAGGAGCTGAAATATAATGAAGGGATTTCATTCTGAAGTAAAACAAAATAGAAACACACACACAGACACACACACACTCCCACACAGTGTTTGTATCCGCAGCAGTTTCTGCTTTGAGCTGCTTAACGACACAAAAGGAGAGAAACGCTGAATGGTCCGTCGATTCAATGAAAGCCCTGAATGAGATTTTCACAGCCGCAGAGGAATGAATGAAGACGGAGCCTCTGAATGGGAGAGGGAGCGGAGAGCTTACCTGGAGGAAGAAAAAATAAATATATAAAACACAAGCAGAGAGGAACTGTTACATAATTCATCTCCCCCCGGAGGCTCTGCTGAAGCTCTGCATTCATTCAGGCCCTCAAAGCAGCACATACACACACACACACACAGGGCCGGGTTCACCAGGATGTGGGCCCCTGGGCTGCAACCAGGTTTGGTGACATGGATCAGCCGCAACATTATGACCACTCACCTGGTCACAATGTGGATGGTGAGGTTCCCTGTGGGTTGGGAACCAGAGGAACTCCTCGACCTCTTCACCATGTCGTTCAAATCCTTTCTGAACAGTTCTGAGGTAGGAAGATAGCATTTCACTTACATGGTTTCTGCAGGTTTCACCAATTCAAATGTAAGGCCTTTTTAAGACCTCTATGAATGGAATTTAAGACCTGTAACGGGACAGAAACGCACCAAAGAAAATCGCAAAGAAGTTATATAAGTCGGCAAAGATGAGTGTGTTCAGCCAACTGCAGATAAATTTCCACTTCCCTAAAATGGGTTCCCTAAAACTCTACCTTTGCTTTAGCCAGCATGAGCATATTAGCAGCTAGTTAACGGTAGCCGCGACCGCCTTGAGTCACAGAACGCAGTGGAGATGTCTGCGCACATAACGGTAAAGTCCTGAAAAAATAAACTACATGGAATAAATGAGATTAAATAGTCCTGCCACAACAAGATTTAAAACCAGGGACTGATGTATTTAATATTAACTTATTGCCCCCCCCCAATTAATTTCAGACATTTTCAGGACTTAATTTTGAATACACGAATTTAAGGACATATTGGGTGAATACAAATTTATACTTTCACATTTTTTATTTGTGAAGACTCTTGTTAAACTGCACATTTAATTCCTCACTTTAATTTTATGTGCTACTTTTGTGTTGATCCACAGTATATCCCCGTTACACCCCAATAAAATGAACAGTTTGTAGTTGTTATGCAGAAAACTTTAAGATGCGTACAGGGACTGTACTTCAGATTTCCCTGCAAAAACTACCGACATGCTCACTTCACAGAAACGGAACTAAAAATCTGCAGCCATGACAGATGAATAAGTCATATTGGCAATAAAACACAGCTTTATTGCCCTCTGCTGAACTCCTGCTGGAAATGAAACAAACAAGAATATTTCAATCTATTTTTTTTTGGTCACCACCAAAGCAGATTACTTCCTCACTGGGGGAAAGGCGACATGAAGGAGCTCTCCCGTCAGATCAGACTGAATAAAGAGAGCCGTCGTCTGCAGTAAAAATAACATCAGGGCCATTAGGCTTCACTCAAGACCTTTTGTTATTCCTGATGGAGGCTGGAGCAGCTGAGATAAGGGAAACGGAGTAAGTGCTGGAGCCCAGGAGGATGATGGGGGTTGTATTAGGTGTGTGGGGTTAAAGGTGAACGGCGATGCGGAGGGCAGGATGAGGCAGTAATTGTGCTGAGATAGCTCGCCGTCTGCTCTGATTGATAAGCAAAACGAGGACGAGACGCAGCGAAAAGTGGAGGAGGAGGAAGAGGAGGAGAGCCAGGCTCTAATGGCCGCATGCTGAGGCGCTCCTGAAGACGAGGAGTCTCATGAATAATGCAGACGGGAGGAAGGGGAGCTTTAAGTGGGGCTGCCGGCGTTCAAATCTCCAATCAGCACATTGAGAGTTTTTTTTTTTTTTTTTGCTTTCAGTGCAGTTATTAGTTGGTTGCTTTGAGGTCAAAAGGTGAACAAGAGAAGCTCAAATTATGCTAGAATGTGACTGCCTGGAAAAAAACAACACTTCTCTCTGGGTACTCTTGCTTCCTCTCAGTTAAAACAAACAATCTGGTGTATCTGTGTTGCTTTGGGGATGAGCATAATTTTAATTTTAGTCCTCCATGTATTACAAAAATGAAATAGATTTTTGTTGCTCTTCAGCTTCAGCTAAAGTCTGTCAACTTAAACCTGCTTTTCCACTTCAACGCCTCCATACAATATTATATTCTTTATGTGAAATATAAACGCTTATGTTGACATTTTTGACATTACTACACTTCAATGTATTTTATTCGATAAACCAACCAAACTGCAAATAAAATGATACAAAAATAGTGTTCCATGTGTTTACATTTGCTTCTTTTACTCCTATATGCCTCTAAATAAAATCCAAATAGTAGCAATTTTCTTCATTAGTCGCCTCACTTGGTTTTTTAATGTGCAATTTATTCTTTGCATAAACCAGGCCTATCGGCTGAACTGATCTGAAAACGCAGGGAGTCAGTTTCAGGCACAGAACTTTGTAGGCAGGCTAGAAGTGAAGACTGAATGATCTGAATCGTTTCATTCAGCCGCTGTGCATTATGGGGTTTGTAGTTCTGCTTCAGAGAAATCACTCGATTCCTGTGAGAAGTCTTTACATTGGGGAGGAAAAAACTGGTGTGGACTGCTTCATAATAATAATAATACAAGTGAAAGAAGCAATAAACAGACCAACACACAAATTTAAGATTCATCTAAATTTAATCGAAAGGTTTTGGGGAATCTGAGTGTGTTTAAAACCTTAAAAGAAAATGAAGCCTTTGGAGAAGCTTTAAGTGTAGAAACGACAAAATCCACCAACTACAAGGATGGAAGAAACAAATGAATAAAATACAGAAATTAGAATATTTTTTCCAGTATTTCTTATATTATGCATCTCTTGGTGTATTTGAAATAGTCTGAAGTTTACTTCTGCCTTTCATTCACGATTCTGCTCGTTGCTACATGAACTATATTCATATTTATTACTGGATGAATGAAACAGAAAATAGAATTAAATGTTCATTTCTTGTCCAGCTGCAATGGTTTTTGTCTTCTCACCTTATTTTTGCTGCGCACACGTCGACAATATGCTGCATTGGCCACGTTATTGTGTTTAAACCACAAACCTGACATATAAATGCAATTAATAATTAAGATGTGGGAGGAAGAGAGCAGGTGTGCCACATATGGAGGCCATAGTCCATGATGCAGCGGCTCCAGGTTTAACTCCTGACCCATGAAACCCAGCACTTCAAAAGGAGATTAAAATCACTTCTAGACGTAAATCAAAGCTGAAGGGAACCGGGCAAAAATAAAGCAGCTACGGCTCGGAACGGGAACAAAACAACAACACTCCACAGCAAACTGCTGCATGGTCTTTATTTAGAATACAGCTGCAAGGATGGGAAGGGAGGAGTAAGCAGGAAAACATGCACAGTAATGTCCTTAAGGATGACAGACTCAGTAACTCAAATCATTGCAGTGACATCAGTCAGGAAGTCACAGTAACAAGAGGATCTCTGCACCAAAGACAAATCAATAAAACTGCATCCAATTCACTTCTAAACGCCGTAAATCAAGAAAAAACTGTATTCATACCACCACCGTGATCAGATCTTATGTCTACTGCTAACCTGTCACCATAGAAACCATAAAAAAATGACTACCCTGGTCCCTTTACCTACACCAACCTTCATTAAACCAAAACACAATGTAAACACCGTTTTCAGTATATAAGTGATCCAAAACTAGCAAGTCATAAATCTAGAACAGTAAAGCGTTGGCAATTTCTTAAGAGAGAAGGAAAAGCTCAACTGTCCACAGCCTTAAAACGCCCTCTGGTGGACAGAAGAGCTACTGCAACCAGAGAGGAGGAGAATCGACGTCTGAAACAAGAGGAGCGCGGCTCTAAAGCTTGTGCCGAAGCGGGACAGCCTAAAGGTTCTGCTCGTTCTCATGGAAGCGGTGGAGGTGGTCAGCATACCTGGGAGAAAAACGGAGAAAAACATTTATTTTAGTTAGCAGGATGTTTGAGCCTTCAAAGCCAAGAACAGGACGAACGCTGACTTTTTGGCACAGAAAGCGGTGCAGTCTCTGCCGATGCTCTCGCTCCAAGCAGTCTTGTACAACACCTGGGGAAAAAAATAAAATAATTCAAGATTTAAAAAAAAAAAATGGCGAGTCCCTTTTCTCTAAAGCTAAACTTCACACAGTGGTTTAACTGTTCCCTACCAGGAAGACCAAGAGGTGCAGGAACAGGGTGTAGAAGAAGGCGATGGTTCTGGCCATCTTGTTGGAGAGGATCACACGGCCCTGGGAACAGAGAGCAGTGGGTCTGAGTTGCAGCGAACACAGAGACAGAGAGATTCTCTTAGACTGAGACGCACCAGACTGAGAGTTGCTTTGTCCCAAGGGCTGAGGCTCAGGTATCGACGTTGACGCTCCTGAACACAACATCAATGTCACAGAAACAGACAAGTATCTAGCTTGACCCACATCCAGGGCTATTTATATTTTAAACTGAAACTCTTTCAACGGTGAATTTTAACTATTATAATAATAAAATGCATTTTAAACACTAGAAGTATGTTGCCACTACTGATGATGGTTTATCTTCCTTGTTGCTTCACTTCAGCTCACAGATCTGACCTCTTCCGTATATCTACCTTTAAACCACTAAAGGTTGGTTGGATTTCTGCAAATTAAAGATGGACTGAAAGGTGGCAACGAATGAAACACTGAATCAGAAACTTCAGGTAAAATATTGTTGTTTTTGAATAAGGTGAAAAACAACTATTTGGACTCTACTGAGAGCACTCAGGACTGCTTGTGCTGAATAAAGTGCACTGTGTGTCTCATACTCTCTTGCTGAAGGAAGCAAATGGATCCAGTCTCTCCTCGTACTGAGAGGAGTAGCGCATCACAGTGTCGTCACTGCCTCCGGCCTGAAAACAACAACACGAACAGATTTTAGTTTCCCTTCATGCGCTCTTCTGGGATCAACCTCCAAAAGAGCGAGGGAAGACCCACTCTGCCCGGGTAGCTCTGCAGGAACTTGATTTTCTCGTAGAGCTTGATGTTGTCTGCCCTCAGGCTGTCCAGCTCGCCCTGCAGGGCCTGCATGGTCTGCTGCATGGAGCGGCTCTCCTGCAGGGGTCGAGAGGGGAACGCGTGAGGAAGGAACATAAACGGGGAAACGTTTAAGGTCTGTGTGAGCGACTCACGGCTTCCAGCTCCTGGTTCCGGGAGCGGAAACGCTCCCTCTGGCTGGAGATGATGGACAGCAGAGAGTCCATCTGGCCCTGGGGAAGCTCAGACTGGGGGGTCGCGCCTGAACCTGGAGGTGACGGGCCGCAGACATCGACTCAACACCAAACTATTATGGACTGTGGTTGTTTACATACAGGTGGAGTTGTAAACCGGGTATCTGCAGGTTTCAGCTAATCAAATATAAGACTTTTTAAGATCGTTTTAATGCCACCTTGAATGAAATTTAAGACCTAAAACAAAACTAAATATATGGGATTTTGGGGAGAACTTGCTGCATTACAATCGAGGATAGAAAAAACTGAACCCAGCTTCATCCCCATGGTAGAGGCAAAAATACCAGCTAGCTTAGCAGCGCGTTAGCGATAGCCTCAATCGCCTCGGGTCACAGAACGCAATAAACATGTTTGTGAGTCCCAGGAGAATTTTAAAAAACTACATAAAATAATGCTACCACAACAAAGTTTAAGACCTGTGATTAACGTATTTAAGACCAACTTAAATTTTTTAAAAATGAGTTCAAGACATTTTAAGGCCTCAATTTTAGCTATGTGAATTTAAGACTTTTTAAGGATGTGCGGACACCCGGTGAAAAGCCGATTTCTTTCATTTGTCTCATCAGAAGACAGAAAACAAACCTTCTGACCCTACACCACATGTAGTCTGTAATATGAGAGGCAAAATTAAAGAACAATCTTTTAAAATTACATAACATTTGTACAAATTCTGCAGAAACTAATATTTTATCTTAGAGGTTAATTTTTTTTAATCTTAAATCAAATAAAACCAAACAAAACTTGATCTCTTTACTTCCCTTTTCTTACTACCAACCAGCAGTGGAGCTTCTTCTGATCCATTTTTATTAAACAATCCATCTTTATTGTAAATATATTCTGCTACAGATTAATAACGGATGTTTTTCTCTTGATCTGAATTTAAAAGGACAGAAAAAAATCTAACTGAACAGAACAAAGTCAGTTGTGGCAAAAGGAAGTTCTAATTTAGATTTTTTTTCTTCTTCTCATTATTGTAAAGTTAGACTTAATAAAAGGTGAGATTCAGATCAGGCAGCCTTCAGCAAGGTTTCCGTTGTAAAAAGCTGATGAGGGATTTTGGCAGAGTGCTTTGGATTGGCATCAAGCTGTCACAGAAACTTTGCTTCCCATCGATAACCCCTGAGCCAAATCAAAGAACACTTGACTTTCTGTTTTTAAGGGCTTGATTGTGTAAGCAGCCCGCTGTCCTCTTTTTATCCCTCAGCAGCTCAGATTAGGCAGAAAGAAACTCTTGCTCTCTTGATTATCTGAGTTTCCTTCAATCTACTGCATAGTTAGTTATATATATATGGATGTTGTGGGAGGATAAGAGAGATTTCAAAAATAAAACATCTTACAGCACATACTGCTTTCCATTCAACTCTCCAAATCTAAAAGAAAAGCGTTGCACTTGTGGGACGGACGGGGGTTTTGTTTTATGAGGTAAGAAGTGTCTTTCTTGAAATGTCCACCTGTTTCCTGACTGAGTCCTTTGACAGAAACATGGCTGCCACCAACTGTGTTTTCTTCAGAGAGTAACCCAGACTCAGTGCTTCTTTGTTTAGCTGAGCTTCTTTCTTGGATGAAGGAAATGAAAAATATATTGGTACCATTGATTGCACAATCCCTTCCTTTAAGTACTTCCAGCTCAGTTCTACTGCATCCCTTTCTTGAAGAAAGCTTTATTAGTGCCATTAACACCAGTTATATGCTTTTCATTTCAGTGGAAAGTACCATCAGTTCTGCTTTTAGCAGTGTCTCCTTCCTAAGCTAAGCGACTGAGGAAACTATTTATTAAGCTTTGTTTTTTTCTGCCATGTTCAGCTGCGTCTCTTTCCAGAACAAAACCACTGGTGGAGTCACTGCTGCCATCGACTTCGTGTTCCCTTCGTTTTCCTTTTTCATCCAAAGTCCTCCTGGCTTCATTCTCCTGTATTTCTTTCTAGAAAGTAGCTACTGACTGATCTGTTTCTGTCACAGCTATAAATGGGCTCTTTGTAATCCTAATAGAAAGTGACCCCTGCTCAGTGCTACTGATGTGGTTGGTTTTTCTATCAAAGAGAAAATACGCCAGACCCTTTGCTTCAAGGTTTAGCTGCACCTTTCTCACTAATGTGGCTTATGACTAAGGTAGGAACATTGTGCATCTTTGAATTGACTCTCCAATGGAAAGTTCTCACCGCAAAGTGCTTCTGTTTAGAGAAGTTAATCCTTCCTGGTTGACTCCATTTAGCCCTTGCTATCATTACCTTGTTCCTCAAAGCCTTTGCTACTCCTGTCTTTGTGCATGCTTAGTTTTTCCTTCCGATAAAAGGTACACCTGGTCCAATGCTTCTCTCTAACAGTTTATAACTATATTATAATTAGGATTGAACTGAACCAAATCTGATCACATTGAAATTAACTTGAATCATATTTGTCTGCAGAAGTGACTCGATACGACATGTTTGTCATGGACGCACCTGCAAATGCAGCGGAGGCCTCTTTGATGGGTTCCGGGATGTTGCCCATGCTGCCGACCTCCGACCCGTCGGCGTCGGGCCGCGACAGGGAGGACATGGTCTGGATGGTGCTCAGGTCGTGCTCCAGCTTCAGGATGAGATCCTTCTGCTCGGCGCTGGTGCGCACCGCGGCAGAGAACTCCACCTGCAGCTCGGAGTAGCGGCCTGTGGAGCGCACGAGATCAGTCACAGGTTACAGACTCGTCACTTCCTGGGCAGAACGCATCGTAATCTGAAGCGACTCACCTGAGGGAGACGGCCGGAGGAGTCCAAAAGACCTCTGAAACCCTAACGATTCATTTTAACCTCAACTGACCTCTTTCTCTGAGAATACTTGTAAGTTTGGGAACCGACCGTGTGTTATAGAAAAAAAAAACAAAAAACAACAAAAGCACACTTTTAGTATTTGTATAAAAGAGATTTACTTCAATTATCACACCTAGGGTGCATGTGAATAATAATGATGATGAATCAAATGTCAATCATAACAAATACATTGTGAACGTTTCATACAGTGATATTGCTTTTCAATGTCGTAGAAGGGACTGTTTTACAGTGCTGAGAACAAACAACATGATACGTTTAGTAAATAGAAAGCTAAAAGAAACAATGATACATGAGGAAAAAAAACAAACAGAGGGACACCCCGAAGGACAGAGAAATAAAAGCATCTCAGGAGTGACAGAAGTGCTGAAGAAACCACTTATTTAAAAAAAAAAAAAAGCAGAATAAAAACATTGTAACATCCCTTTACAGTCATGCAGCCTCTTGTACTACAACACACACTTTCCGCTCGCTCACACACACACTTACAAAATAAGCAGTGGGAGAAGTTATGAGGATTATTACTTCCACGTTGTTGATGGCGGTGTTGGAGAAAAACAAAAATCATCTAGAAACACTCTGAACCTGCTAAAGCCTCGACGAGCATCTTAAAGCTTTTCCAAAAGAGGGAGGACGACGGGGTGAGGGCGATACGCGGGGGCGGAGACCTCCCTCCGGGTCATTTGGTTGTCAGACTACACTGTGCTTCCTGCTATGAGCAAACGGACGCGACGACACAGAAATCTGTCGCCCGCCTCCCGACAGAAGCGGATAACTACGTCACTATTTGGCTGCTATTTTTCTTTTTCTTTGCTTCGTCTTTCACGTCTTGAAGTGTTTTGTTTCAAGTTCTCCACTGAAGCGTGAAGGAACCGAGAGATGATGGTTTCTAAGACGGAAGATGAGCCAACGTGAGCGCGAGAGGGAAAACAAAACGCACGTGGACGAACGGGCCGGGAGGGGAGGTAAAAGGATGAGCATTGTGCTGTGCTATGTGGTAATACATGTATTACTGAGTGTGCTATAAGTACAGCACCGCTGATTCAGAAAGTGTTTCCTTACAAAAAACCCACTTCATAAGATATATTCTAAAAGTTTTACAAAAAAACATCTGAGGTTTCTTTTTTTTTTTTTTTTTTTTGTTATTGTTTTTCTCCTGAATATGGTGACCAGTGCTGCTGCTGCTGCTGTTCGGGCTTCCATCACAACTAACGAGGAACTACTACTTCAAAAACAGATCATACAGTAAAGCTTTCACAACTTCAGAAAACATGATATGATATACAGCATCTGTTACACCTTTACAATGTTATTCAACAGTGTATAGAATCATCTGATTTAAATTTGTAGAAAAATATCTGTGGATCATGGAAAAGTCCTGAATCGTCCCTTCTCTCCTCTTCTGTCTATCGAACGAGAAGCGCGCTGTGACAAAAGCGAATCAATCGGCACCTTATTTACAACCGTCTCTCTCTCGCTTCCTCTCCATTTTCACTTTTGAAATTCCTCCTAAGAACCCATTTGAATTGGCACGCGTCATTATCAATACATGTAGTGCCGTTATCAATGTCACAGCAAAACCTGACGTAAAAACAGACGAGAAAAAAAAAAGAAAAAAAAAAACAATTACAAAAATGCCCCGTGAATAAATTCAGTGTTCTTACAGTGTACGCTGTTTCTGCATGCTTCCTCCTTCTTTCAATGCTCTGGCCTTTTGTTTTTCGCTGCTAGTTTATGTACAACACAAGAAACGCATTGAGGGGGGAGTGGAGGAAGTGGAGAGGGTGTTGGAGGTGTTGGGGGGGGCCAAACATGAGAACCTGGACTGAAACACGACTGCAGCTCAGTCAGGAGAACACACCACAGTTTGCACTCTACGAGAAAACGCTTTCAGTACCAAAAATGAAATCTGAGAGAAAGAAACTTGGATCTGGAGTGAGACATCAGCTGGAACTGTCCATGTGACATCACTAGTTTGGTGCCCTGCTTGGCAGATAAAGGCACGAATCTGATGATCTCAGTTTGGGATGAAACTGTGGCTGTAGAAAACAGGCGATGGTTTTAAGTGCTTCGTGTTTTGCAGAGGCTGTTGGGTTAGTGGAAAAAAGAAAAAAAAAAAAGACATGCTACGGACGACGGATGTCTCACATCGTGGCGTCCGCAGGGAGAGCCGCTGCAGGTGCATCTCGGTAAATTTGAAACGAGTTCGGATTAATTTTAAAGGTCAAAGCGAACAGCCAATGAAAACCCAACATTTAGTTTCTGTATTGTCAAAAGGACAATGATATGAAAGCAGCTGTCAAAGCAACCTGGGTTTCCATGGCGACTCAGTAGAACCACAGGCCGATGGGCTCCATGCCACGCCGCATTAACGCAGCAACTCAAGCCAAAGCAGTCTTGGTCAAACATTCTCTTAAGTATTTTCGTGCTAAATATTCTTATTTATGCAACCTGCAGGTCCAAAGAGACGCTTCTAATAAATTTGGCTAAAAGTTTAAAAGTTATTGGGTAATGTCTTATAATATAACAAAAGCAGGGTTTGGTTTTTTTTTAAGAAAGGTTTTAAATTCTTACCTGCAACATTAGAAAAGAATGACATTAAAAGTACCACTGATATGTTTTTAGATCTGTTCTCATTGTCGTTCAGTTAGAATCTGTGATTTAAAAAAACCCAAAAAACTATCCTATTATGTTTATCTTTACTTTAAATCATAACAATAAATAAAATGCCAGTTCTTCAAATATAAGAAATTCTCTCAAGTAGATATGTCAAAAAAGCTGTTTTTCAAAAATTCAAGTGAGATTTATGTCTCTAAACGAGTTATTCGGCTCCTGATCTAACCAAATAGTCTAATTTTCAGAGAAACTGAATTGTGGGTTTTCGTAAGCTGCAATAATCAAAAGGACCAGAAATAAACACCGTAAATATTTCACACTATGTGGAAAAAAAAATAATAATAATAATCTGAGATTGACTTTTTGGAATTGAATAAATAATCCTTCAAATCATATTTTAAATGACCAACACGCATGTGTTCTAGAAAATCCAATTTCAGCAAACGTTTCAGCGCAAAGACCCTGCTGGCTGACCAGGATGAACAAGTCTGGAAAAAGTGGTGTGTGTGTGTGTGTGGGGCTTTAGTATGGAGACCAAAACAGGTGGTTACTCATAGTATCTACAACTGTACAGGACAACAGCTTATTGTGTCACACAGTCATCTGTAGTTTGGACAGGATTACAGTTTGTCGTGTGTTCGACATGGGCACAGCCACCTTATTAGTTTTAGTGTTTGGACGCGGAAAAAGAGTCTGTGCTTGGTTTACAACCGCTGTTCAAAAAAAAGAAAAGAAAAATAAAAAGGCAAACACTTCCCAGGATGCCTGGGCTCGTACTCCGTCGTAGTGTTTACAGACCCTGTCCGAGGTTTGAGTCATAAAAAGATCCTCCTAAGTGCTTCGTTTGCTAACTGCAATAGAAATTCTGCATAATCATAGGCTGGCTATCTCTGCTCGATATGGCGCAGCTCGTCCTGCTCGCTGGTACGCTTCTCTAATCTCAATTTGGCAGATATGACCTCTTTCAAGTGAGCATGCGTTCTCAAGTTAAGGTAATTTCATTTGACCTTTTTTTTTTTTTTTTTTCATTTTTGCTTTTTTTGTCGACTAAAAGAGTACAAACTCAGACCAGATAATTACGTGGGTGTAATAAATGGATGGGCGAAGTCTGGCTAAAGAAAGAGCTGCATGCCCTGCTGAGCGTTAGTGTTGGGCTTGCCCAAAGGAAAAACAAAAACAAAAACTAAAACATCATTATCCCAGAATAGAATAAAATAGACTAACATATATTCAGTGATCTTGATATGTCCTTTGATTCTCTAGCTAGCAATTTAAGAGCATAACAGTTGTGGTAAGAGCTTTTATGCTTATGGGAGCATGAACTGTAGCAAAAACACATCTCCAAAGCTATTGAAATGACACTAAACTTTAGGATTCATGAATATACAAACAAATGAGAACTAGTACATCTTTGTAAATAGTAACCAATACTGCCGGCAGTCTATACGTCTAATAATAAAAATGTTACTTGCCCTCAGGAACAGTATAATCCCTTAAAAAATAGACAACTCATATGATAAGACATTAAATGGAAAAAAAATAAAATAATACAGCACCTATAAATAAGCAGAATAAAAACCAAACTATAAATGCAAAAAAAATAGCAATAAAACCAAGCTACAGTAAATCATAGTATTACACTACTTTGTGAGAAGATTAATGCAATGGTAACGCATCAAACAGCTTAAAGAAGGGTGTCAGTTGTGCACTAGTAGTGTGTGCAAGTAGATATACGAAATATGACCCCACTCGTTAGAAACGCCCAACGCTCCTCGATCGCTCGCGCACGAGCACATTGTGTGTTCATGCATCCATGCAAACTTACACGCACACATACATACACACACACACACACACACACACACACACTGGGGGAGAGGGAGGCAGTGGGCTGACAGGCACTGAGGGCTTGTGTAGGACAAGGGAGGGAAGTGATATGCCTTAAAGTTTGTAGTGTTTACAGTAGAATTCAATGCAAAAAAAGACACACACACACATCCCTGGATTCAGGATAGACTGGAGAAGAGTGGAAACTACTCACAATCGGTAAGGGTCGGGTGGAGGGTCAAAGGTCAGGGGAGGTTGGGTTGAACTCACTTTGATGGAAAACCAGCAGAAAGCACACGATAATCGAGCTCAGCAGTTCAACTCTGCTAAAACTTGTCTTTTTTTTTTTTTTCAGTCAAGAATCATAATATAAGTCTTAAAATTTTACTGTGTGAATTGACCTCAACCCTCGCTGACATGCAGGCAAGTATAAATGCACACAAAAAGACACACACACACTCACTCTTCCTGATTTGGCCTATAAAAACATGGTTTGTGAACAGAGGAAAAAAAAGGTTTCTTTTTCGTTAGTGGTGCAAACGCACCCGCAGCTGCGGCGTGCACAACCTAGGAAAAAAAAACAAGAGACACACGAAGAGCGTCGCCATGTCGGACAGCTACAGTACTACATGGATGCGTCGTGTCGCGTCTCGACAATGCAACATTGTTCCGTTCTAATTGCCTTTTTCTTTTTGTTGCAAATTCTAGCAGTAACTTGTTTCTCTCTTCTTTTCTGTCGTTTTTGTACTAATTAAAAATGCTTTCCTAAAATTCCCTATTTTGTATTCTTTAGAGTCGATAGACTGTGCAATCTCTTATTGGCAACCTAATTGCAGTATCAAAAACGGATCATCCGTCATCCTAAAAAGAAGAAGGGGGCGAAAAGCGGCAAGAAAAAGTCGCTTCCTTCCTTCCTCTTCAGATGAGTGCGTATGTTTGCGAGGAATTAAAACGATCCTTCTGGCCATCACATGGCAGTCAGCAGGACAGGATATGGGACAGAACAGGTCAAAGTTCATCTGTCTTATTTCAGTAACCATGGCAGCTCAGCCAGCAGGCTTTCCACTACCCTCCAAAGAGCGTAGGAGTGACTCAAAGAAAACACGCTGCCGCCGAGTAGAGACGTACGCACCACATTTAGGTGTATACACACACACACACAAAACACACACACACACAGGTGCACGCCGACACAACCCCTAACGTACAAACACACACGCAGTGAGTGAAAAAGGCAAAGGGTTTGTAACAGTCACTCTACAGTGTGAAAAAAATGAGGCGTCTCACTGAGTGAGGGGAGGTTTGTGGACACTTGGGAGGTGAGAAGAAGAAGAGGAAAAGAAAAAAAAAATCTCCTTTAAGAAAGTGAGAGTTCTTGTAAGAGAGTTTCTGTCTCTATCTATCGTCTATCAGTGTCTAATCACTGTGACAGCTGCTGTGTCAGGCCTTGCCTGTGATACCGAGTCCAGGTTCGAACCCCGGCTGCGGGTCAGACCCCCAGCTCAGGACTGACCAGTTCTGGTGCACCAGTGGCTGGTGATAAGGGGGGGAGGTACAGCAGGGCCAGAGGCCAGCAGGACGGCTAAGTGCTTTTCTCAGTACAAAAACAAAACAAACAAAAAAACTCAGTTACAAAAAAACCCAACAAAAACAAAAAAAACAGGAGAGACAATTCTCTTATTTTGTTCTACGTACTCCGTAAAATCTTCTTTTTAAGGGTTTTGCCAACCACTCTTTGTTTCTTTCCGTTTTATTTGTATTTTATTTTATTTTTTTTGGAAAGCTTCTATGCAATAAAAATGGCTGCTGAGCTTGACTTTGGCTGTGTCCGCTCTCCGACTGGAACAGAGCAGGAGGGGTTTCCAAGGTTAGAGGTCGTGAGGTTATGAGACGGTAAGGACGAGGGGAGGGGTCTAGAGATTGGGGGGGCGGTCCGGGTGGAGCTAGAACTCCCACTCTGACGGGTCCTCTTTGCTGGCAGCCTTCTCCAGCCGGTGGATGATGTTGTTGAGGTTGGCCGCCTTCTTCTTGCGAAGATTGTTGTCCCTGGGGTTTCTGGCGGGGACGTTCGTACTGGAGGCGGCGCTAGTGGAGGACGCCTCCGTGAGGCCGAAGATGCCCAGTCCGCTCTGCCCGCAGCTGGAGCCCGGCCCAGCCAAGCTCGAGGCGCTGCAGTCCAACTCTGCGGGGGAGTCGTTGGAGCCCCCGGCCTCAGACTCTACCTCCATGCCCTGGTCTTTGCACGCTCCTCTGTGATCCTCCAGGCCGACACCCAGGCCCTGTCGGGTCTCCACCGTGCCCTCGGACTCTGTCCCGTCGCAGCTGTCCCCTTCCCCTGATTTGGACCCGCGGAGGGATGGAGATCCCCCCTCGCTGCCAGGCCCCATCCCCCCAGCTGCCTGGATCTCCTCTATGAAAAGCTCTCTTCGGATGCGTGACCTGGAGAAGACGGTTCAAACCCAGAGTCAAAGTCTGAAATGTCAGATGGAAATAATCTCTAGGTTCTCTGCATGGCCTGTTTTAGAATATTTTATTCTGAACAAGGAGCTCAACATTTTATTTGCATTGCTGCAGTGTGCAATGAACTCACTGCTGGACAAGTTATAAAAAAATAAATAAATAAAAACTGAGTTGCCAGAGGGAGACATTATGGGACTTCAATGATTTATTTGAACCACTATTATCTGAGTGGAACGATATTAACAGAATTTGCTGCTCAAGTTTATTAGTAAGTTTTTTCCGCTATTCATGAATATTCAAAGTTATACATACAGGCAAATTTATAAGTACACCTCTAAAAATTAGGGCTGCAGCTAATAATTATTTCAGTCACTGATTATGAAATTGATCATTCTAAGAAGTTTTTTTTTTATTTAACCACTAACAATGTTCTTAATATTAGAAATGCATAAAAATATAAACAAATAACTCAAATCCCATTTAAATAAACATCTTCTTGCCTAAACTGCAGTAACACAGCATTCGCTTAGTGAACTCTTAATCACTTGTAACAGGAGGCATCAGAACTAAAAAATGCTTCTATCGTCAACATGTGAAAAGCTCAGTTCTTTCTCTTTGATTTAACATCAATATAGTGTAGGACTGATCTGTTATTTTTGGATTAAGGAAATAATGATTGGATAGCGACATGCATTGTATTTTCTGGGGGTGAGGGTTAAAGGGCCAACGCAATTTTTATTTATAAAATTTGAACCAGGTGAAGCTAAAACGCCACATGAGGATTTCCAGGTAAAACTAATTTACAGATAAGTTTCTTTGTCATCTTTAATGCAAGTTGTATGTTTTTTTTGTACAGTTGAGGCTTAATTACTGCTCTAAATACATTGTCTTAATTAATTAATGTATTACTAAGTAAGCTGACGATTATTTCAATTATCGTTTTAACCCTACAAAACATATTTGGTCAAATGTCCTTTAAAGAAGCCAACCTCATCATCATTACTGGCTGGTTTGTTGACACTGACTGGGATTTAAACGGTTCATACATTTTCAATAACGTTGAGGTCAGAGCAACTAATAAATGACTTCTTGTTTCCACCATCCAGCCCAAACAGTTCATCTCAGATACAAAGGAAATCTTTTGAGATTGTCAGAAATCACTGGAGAACCAGCTGAACATTTCTGTGTTTATAAGTGAGGTTTGTACCACAAGACTGAAATCTTTACAAGGCCAAAATTAATATGACAATATGTATGCAAGCCTCCCATCTGCATTGTAAAGTCTGATTGAAGCACTGTGTCTCACCAGTTGGTATTCAGGATTAGATTCAAGACTGACCTGTAATTATGAAACCAGTTGATGACTGTACTGGTCTTCAGGTTGAGCTGGGAGGCCAGCTCCTCTATGGTTTTAGGGGAGGGATAGGGTTTCTGTTGATAAGCCTTTTTTAGGGCCTCCTTCTCCTCGGGGCCCAGGACCACCCTGGGCTTCTTCAGCTGCTGCTGGCCCCCCGGGCTCTGGGAGCCCTGCATGTAATCGGGCCCCGGTAAAACTCCGTCCACAGAGTGGCCGTCGCTCAGCGAGCTCAGCCGCCTTTTCATGTAAGCTGAACAGAGAGAAAAACAAAAACATACAAAGAAATGAAGTTAATACACTCAAAGTATAAACCTGTACCAACTGATGGCTAAGATGACATCATTTTAAAAAAGGAAAAGTACGTGTATGTTTTAAACAAAATGTGCTTTACTTATGTACTATGTAAATTCTTATGCTTTATTCATCTTATATATTTATAGGCATATAAAAAATTAGTATAAATCCAAAAAAGGACAGAAAAACAGGTGACATCATTGCCCATGTGTGTAAAAGTAGATTTTATAGGAGAAGATCTGCTGAAGCTTTTAACCAAATAGATTTTTTTATTGCTTTAGTTATGAAAAGCTGTTCATAACTACAATAATTCCTGAGGCGCCTTAAAATATGGTTAAAGATGCCTTAATGGGGCAGTATTAGGTATTTTCCAGGCACATTGTGCCACTTCATAGCATCATCAGTTGTTATAAAAATGCTCTGTACATCAAACATGACTTAAAGGAAATTTGACTTCGCAATTTAACGCCTTATAGAACACACACAGGCAAAAAAAAAAAAAAAACAAGGTGAAAATTTGGCAAGAGAAAATTTGGCTTTATGTATTCTTAAAGCGACACACATTGACTCTTTGCAAGCACGTTTTGCCAGTTGGGTAAACTTTCACCACTCTTCATGTCCACACCTGACTACAGGTTTCAGTAGCTCATGAAGCATCCTGAATATGAAAAAGTGCAGAGTGAGAAAAATAAGCAATACAAAAAAACCCCACAACCTCATATTTTTCTGGTATCATGCAACGCGAACTAAAGGTCAAAAATGACACCAAAGACCTAACAGCTTCAGTAAACCCAAGCACCACTAGATGGTGCTCTCGCCCTTCTCAGCATCTTTACCAGCGAACGCCTCCCTTCTTCCCCTTTTACAGCAAACAAGCAGCCGTGTTTACTCCGGGCACCAGCAGCTGAAAATGAACAGCTCGTGGCAGCTTCAACATGAGGTTGACATTTTCCCCAACCCCGATACACGCTGCCAGATATATTAGTGTTTCAGGGGAAGAAACCCCTCAGAGCAAGGTTAGCGCTCTCTGAAAAGTTGCGCGCTGCCTCACAGGGCTGGCAGCGCCAGAGCGAGAGGTCAAATACGGTTAGTCTAGATTAGGTCCATGTCTTTCCTCTGGGCTCCGCTGGTGGCCCGGACTGCTCAGTTATTTTTTTGGTCAATACTCGGGAGTGCACTCTCTGATCCAAAACCTTCAGAAAGATGTGAGGTTAGCTTGCCACAGCACTTCTAGGATGGTACACAGATCCTGGACGGACGGGTTCAAAACCTGCGTTTTTGCGTTTCAGGAGGAAAGTGCTTTAAAGTGGGTCGTCGGTAGAGTCGGGGGTGGGGGAAAGGCAAAGTCTGCTGGCTTTGTAGGTTCTTAACAAATCCCACCAACAGAGGATAATACGGCGTGATGGAGCGACAGGGAGGGCGACGCGCTTACAAACGATGGGCAAAAAACCCCAACAAAAAACAAAAACACAAGCCTATAGACACTGATGATTATTATGATGATGACGATGATGATGAAGAAGAGTGCTGATGAGTGTGAGTAAGCAGCCCTGCGGCGGTCCCCGAGCTGTCACATCCAATAGAGGATGTGATGTCTGCGGCCCTGATTGGTACAGACATCACACCAAGATGACTGTGATCTGCACAACATGCTCTGCTGTCCTGCACAAAGGATAGCGTGTGTGTGTGTGTGTGTGCCATTGTGTGTTCCTCCTAATGTATTTATAAAAATAAAAGCACTCCAATGACCGCATCTCTGTGACCTTTTTTTTTTGTTTACTAGTTTTTAAAAACGAATTTCTTTGCCGTCTCTTTGAGCTTCTGCTGCGGCGCACCTTTCTTCTCCAGGCGCTTCATGTCCATAAGCTTCTCCACGCTGTGCGGGTCCTGGAGCCACAGCTGCATCCGGACAAACGGCTCCCGGCCCTTCAGGCTCAGCTTGTGCCAGGGTTTAGGCCTGGCCAGCAGGTCTGAGACAGAACCCTGAGTCAGACCCAGGATGGTCTCCCCGAACAGTCGCTGACCTTGTGGAGGAAAAGGGAGAAATAAAAAAGGTTTGTTTTCAGACACAACATTCAATGTATTTCATGTGTTCGCAGACTTTTTCCACGACAAAATTTAAGCACATTTCCAAGTTAAGTTTTCAAACTTTTCTAGCACCACACTTTGGATATAAAAACAGCAAATCAAGTAGAGGCGATAGTTTTAATTTGCTATTATGTGACATAATTTATTACTGAGAATGTGTTGTTATGTTATTCTACATAGCAGGGACAACCTAGACTAAAATATAACATTTTATATTTTGAAATGTTACTCTACACACCTGACTGGTCTTAGAACAAAACACTAATTTCACAAAAAAAGCCCCCAATTTTAATAACTTTGCGTAACAAATAAAAATATCAGAGAAGTATTCATATCAAAAGTGTGCGGTTTGAATATCAAGCACTTTCCAAACCTTGAAAACACCTATTTCAAATTCACACACTTTCAAGGATTTCAAGCACCTGCGTGAATCCTGTTACGTGATAAACACAAAATAGTGCTTAGTAATGGTGAGGAGGAAGGAAAACAATGCATGCAAATTTTATAAATCAAAACGTGAGAAGCGTGGCATCGTTCAGCATCCTTTACTTTGAGACCCTAAAATGAAACCCAGATGTCACAGAACTGGTGAGTTTAAGCCCACGTGTGTGTAATTTAATCTCATCTTAAATCCAGATGTTCATATTGCAAAAATATGGCTACTACACAAGCAGATTTGTGCAAATCAAACTGAAAACTGTGTTTTCAGTTTGATTGGTTTGAGTGAGATCAGAATAATGAATTATCAAACATGTCTGCAATTACTCATTATACTGGCTTTTCACCAATTCATAATCTGTTAAGTTATATTTAATTATATCATCCTGTCCAGGGACTGTAGGTGGAAATTAACTGTTTATGCCATAACCCGGCATAACCTTCTAAAAGGTTAATGAAATATTGGTACGTTTGTCTCTGTGTAAATAAATAAACAGCAGACAGTTCTGTGAAGGCTTCATAGGTTTGTTAGAGATCATAATTTAGAGAAGAAACAGCTTCATGAAGATCAACAAACACAGCAAAATATACAACCAGAGCTTTAGATTAAAAACATACATCTTGTGTTACACTGGAATAGTTAAAGTCGAGACTTAAACTTATGTTCACCAACACTCCTTATCCAATCTGACTGGACCTGACTTACTTTGCAAAACAGAATGTGCAAAAGCGGGTAGAGAAAGAAAGATTTGTAGCTGGTAGTGTGATGTACTTTGACCCCACCAGGTTTCAACTTTGTGAGTCACAATACAAGCAGAACACACTTCTCAGATTTTGCTTTGCAAGAAACACTGAAAACCATTAGGCAATTTTTCTTTCACTTTTATGCACTACTTTAGGCCAGTTCATTACATAAACCTCAAATAAAACCCATTAAAACTTGAATTTCAATGTGAAAAAAGTTAAACATAAAAATAAAAAAAAAAATCCAATCCCGTGTTTCTTACCGAGGTTATTATCAGTTAGCACCTCCTTAACCTTCTTAGTGATGGCGTACGTATCGAGCTCGGGAGACATGGCGACCATCTCCTGGATGCTGAGGCCGGAGTGGCCCGGTATGGGCAGCGGCGTGCCGGGCT
The DNA here is from genome assembly GCA_903066825.1 of Alfaro cultratus. Lineage (NCBI taxonomy): Eukaryota > Metazoa > Chordata > Actinopteri > Cyprinodontiformes > Poeciliidae > Alfaro > Alfaro cultratus. The sequence continues at coordinate 35,677 of CAEFZX010019538.1, read as the reverse complement.
GGGACTCCCCACCCGAGGGGTCTTCAGACAGCGGCTTGAGGCTGGAGGACTGCGAGGCAAGGGGGTCCCCAGCCAGACCGTTGACTGACTCCTCGGCCGAGCTGAGCGGCGACTCGGGAGCAGGGCTGCAGCTCGCCGACGTCTTGGGAGTCCCCTCTGCTTGAGCGGAACAGACAGGGTGACAAAGACCACGCAGTTTAGGTGACATGTTGCATTATGTATGTGCAGAGTTTCACCTCTTCAGTCGAACCGCATGAACAAATGTAAGACTTCCGTTTAAAAAAAGCAGACAAAAAGGTGCTTAAGTTTTCGGTTTGAAGCCTCTTTTTATTTTTTTTTGGCTTCCTCTTCTCATTCCTTCATGTATCTGTGTAGTGCTGCTGCGCCGCTCAGCAGGCTGGAAGAGAGCAGTCATGAGGAGCTGTCAGTGTACATTAGCTGCTGTTTACACCCCCAGAGAGAAAAAGAGGCGCACGCGCGCACACGCACACACACACACACACGGCGCTGCCATCTGGCGCTGCAACACTAACTTGTCTATGACATGACAAACCAGCAGCTTGCTGGCTGACACTGCCACAGAACTGGGGATGTGGAGAGAGAGCAGGGGGGATGGTGGAAGCCAGGAGGAGGATGAGGGCGGAGTGAGTGACAGGCTGACAGCAACAACTAGCCACTAGCGCTAATCGGAGTCAGGCGACGGTGTTGGTCGGGTGAGGAGCGTGCGGAACGTGGGTCGGGATCGGCTCACCTTGGTTCTGGACTTGCGGGATATGCGTGTTCTGCGCCTGGTCGCCGTTGAGCCACGTCTGCATGCGGAGGTATGACGGCTCCCTGCTCCTCTGGTTCAACTTGTTCCAAGGTTTGTGTCGAGTTAAAGTGTCGCTCAATATTCCCTGCAACACACACCGAAAGACCAGCTCAGGCACGCCGGCAAATCCTACAGGGCTTCCCTTCACAGTATTCCGTTGAGAAATTCCAGAGTTTTCCCAAATTCTCATTTCAGGAGGAGCGGTCAAGTTTAGGTAAACAGAGGAATGGAGAGGTAAACAGATAGATGGACAGACAGGCTAATGGATGGATGGATGATTAAACAGAAATACAAACAGATGGATGGATGAATAAATAGCTGGATAAAATAACAGACTGATTACCGCTGGAATGGTTAATCAAGATGAATTGATTATTAAAGTAACTGTCAACAAATATAGTGACCGATTGTTACATGGTATAGATTTGCTAAAAGAACAACACAGGATGAAGAGTAATAAAACTGTACAAAAAAGATACATATATGGACAGAGAGACTAATACAACACATGGCGGAGGAAACCAAAAACAGAAGTATAGATGAATAGAGTGATTCATAGATGGAAAGATGGGGGATGGATTGATAGACAAATGGGTATGAATGGAAAGATTGAGAGAGGGATGAACAAATAAACTTTTGACATAGACATTGTGACTGTTTGAACTACCGCATTTTTCCACTCAATTGTCTTTTTCTACAACCTCACAGACTTTGAACAACTCAAAGTTTCATAAATTCTCTGGACAGTGAAGGAACCCTGACTTCATATCAGAAGGAGGACATTCGTGTTGGCTCTCACCTCTTTGGAGTCCTCCTGGTTGTGGTTTTCCTCTCCCACCTGGCTGGACATGGCCCTCCGGTGGTCCGAGTGCATGTTGCTCCACCACTGCTCCCTCCAGTATCCCCCTCCCACTGCACCCCCGGGGCGGCCGCAGCCCTCCGAGGGCCGGCCCAGTCTGAACGCGCCGTCGGCCGACATGTCGATCCCTGAGTTAGCCCGCCCGTCTCTCTTCCCGCCGGAGCTGAAGTCCAGCACCGGAGACGGGGATGGAGGCGAGGACAAGTGGGAGCTCGGCGGCTTCTTGAGGGAGAGCGCCAGGGGGTTGTAGGGCGGCAGCGGGGCGGTAAGAGACGAGCCCAGGATGTCTCTTTGAGACAGGGACGCGGAGGAGGAAGACGCAGACGAAGCTTTGAGGATGGGCTCCAACGCCGCCTGCTGAGCCTCCATCTCCCTGCGCGCCTGCTCCAGGATGGAGCGGATTGCTTCGTCCGATCCGCTGCCCCCGCCACCTCCCATGCCGCCTCCGCCCCCTCCTTTTAGCCCCATGTAAGACGGCTGAGCGTGGGACAGGTCTATTAAAAGCAGAGGAAATGGGCAGTCAGGAGAAACAAGTCTGTCTTTAACGCTCCGGTTACAGTGGAGATGAGAAAATAAAGGAGAACTCACCAGCTTTCTGCACCTGCAGCTCTCTTTTGGCCTGTTCCAGGATGGACTTGATGGCTTCATCCGAGCCTGCCTCCGGGGTGCGGACGCGAGCAGTGATGTTACCTGGAAGGGACATGGGGGTGTCGGGTGGGGACGGGAAAAGACCACAAGAGGCGTCAAGAATAAAATAGGAAGAAAAACCAGCAGAATAAATAAACATTCACTACAGATGCAGCTCTGCAACTTGGATCATCATCAAAAAGTTTATCTCAGCAATTCAGTTCGAAAAGTGAAACTTGGATTCATAGCAAGCAGAGTGATCAGTTTCAAACATTTATTTCTGTGATTACGGTGTGTAATAATAGAAACCCACATCTCTGGCTTGAAGAAAATGACTGACTCTGTTCAATCTATGCCTGGTCAGGGCTCCTTTTGCTTCAAGCACTTTCAGTCAAATCCAGTAGAGGTGCTGGTACGCTTGGCCGTGTGAGCAGAAAAATAAAATGAGCATCTCTGTAAAGCTTGTCAGCACAAGTGAAGCATGAACACTGCAAAAACACAAAATCTTACCAAGTATTTTTGGTTTAGTTTTTTGTGAAAACTTCTTAAAACACTTGAAATTCAAGTAAATTTTCGGCAAGACATACAAGCTTGTTTTAAGTACGTAATTCCTTAATACTGACAAAAAAGTTCTAGTTCCACTGGCAGATTATTTCACTTATACCAAGACATTTTCCCATATTGTTAGTGAAATAATCTGGCAGTGGAACTAGTACCTTTTTAATCAATATTAAAGAATTATTTACTTTAAAAAAGCTCCCATTTCTTGCTGAAAAGGTACTTGTAAGTCTATTTTGTCTTATTGTAAGTGTACTTAGGTATTTGCACTAGAAACTAGGCCTAAAATCCTTGGCAAAATTTTGGTTTTGCAGTGAAGCTGCTCTGAAATTTTATGGCTCATAGCTGTGCTGCCTTTAGACATGATGAAATGCTAAACTGAAATGAAATCCGTGAATTTATATAAATCTCAAAAGAGATTAGTCAAACGGTCCTGTTCTCTTCTATCTAGTTCAAGTATGACTTTGTTGCAGGTTTGGGAGAGGCAGAATGAAAGGAGCAGACCAACTGTGGCTCTTTTAGCATTCTGTCCTTAACAGTTTTTCCTATCACCCAACTTTCCTTTAATGTGCTTAGATACAGCACTCTTCTTTACGATGACTTTTTATGGCTCACCTTGTGTGGAGGGTGTCCCCTGCATGACCGTGTGGGCCACTGCAGAACATTTTTCTCATGTAATATTCAACTTTTCTGAGAAACTCCATTTTAAATTTCCATCAGCTGTAAGCCAAACTCAAAATGAACTAATTCTTGAAATGACTCGTACCGTGTTGAATAGGGGTGGGTGATGTGGATTTCAAATTTTATTGTGATATTTTGTGGTACCATCGCGATAACAATATTAATGATGCACGATATATCAGTACTAGCATGATATATCGTATCAAGCAATACTTGTAATTTTTTACCATATCGGTCTCTGTCTGATAAATAAGATATTAACAGATATTTGTTTTTATCTTGTTGCCAACATATAAAATGTTGGAAAATATTATCAGTAATAAAAGCAATATTAACATCAGTCATCCATATCAGCCCAAATTTTTATATTGGTGCGTTTCTAACGATTCTGACTAAAAAAAATTTTTTTTCTTTTCTTTCCTTTTTTTTTTTTTTTCCTTTTTTTGCCTGTGACTGCGTGGCATTTATAGTGCCACAAACAAAAATAATGCCCTTGAAAAACATTCCCATTTGAAACAGGCGTTTTCCTGCGACTATCTGAAAAAAAGTGTGATTTATGTCAATAAACTCTTCACAGTAACAAGATTTACTCATATTTTCAAATTTACTGATATTTGTTGATGCTCTTATGGAACAAACAGTAGAGAAAAATTGAAAAAAAACCCCAACTTATTTAACATAGTATCAAGAAAATGTATAAGAAAATGTTCACGATAATTGATAAATGATACGATAAATGCCCACTCCTAATGTTGAATCTATAGGAGATTTCATTTTTTGAATTAAATTACTGAAATAAGTTATCTTTTTGATGACGTTCTGATTTAATTGATAGGCGCCTGCATTTCACAACACAAAGACCAACATTCCCACCACTGAACTGCACAGCAACAGCACTGGAGAGCGCCCCTACGTCTCCCCGTGTGGAGTGCACACATGCACACTTCGGCAAATAAAAACACTCCCCACAGAACAACAACTACCAATAAAAAGCCTAAATACACATGCTGAGTTTTTCCTTTGACGCAAGTCGCTGGAACTGTGTGGTTACCTTCAAGGCACATTTACATCTGTATGCCTGCCCGCAATTAATAAATGGCGTCACACACTCATACGCACGCGCACACACACACACCATGGATACGGTTCACCCCAACACAAACATGCCACACAGACACAAACGTGCCAGAATCTCTGCATGTGGACGGGACAGACCTGTGTGTGAAGGTGTATCGGAGTGGGTTCTCCGCTTCGGAGCGTCCTGAAACACTCGGCTAAGCTGGGGCTGGCCTGAGCCCTCTGTTAAAAACAATACACCACACACTAAGTTACAGCACTTTGGTGTTGCTTTGTGTCTTTTTTTCTTCCCCTTTTTTTTTTTCTTTCTACAGCTAGACTACATGGTGCCGCACAGCGTCCTGCACGTTGCTCCGCCTGATGGACATTGGATGAAAAAGGTGCATCTCTATAAATAAGAATATCATTAAAAAGTGATTTTAGAATTTCATTTGTTACATTTCAATCATTTTGAGGATTATGGCTTACAGCGAATGAAAACCAAACGTCCAGTTTCTCAATGGATTGCCACTTTAGGTCGTGTCACTGGATTAAAATTGAGATTTCCCAGTAAGTATTCAGCCATTTTGAAGGACTTTCACTATTCCCAACTGATGTAGATCTTATAACCAGGCCTGTCACAATAACACATTAAGCTGGATGATAAATAGTCCCAGTAAAACCATTTTCAAGTAATATAATGAAAATGGGATAATAATGTAAGTTCACATTATTATCTCTGAAAGATCAACACACTGGAACTGGAAGACTTTTTAGATGTACAAGGAGCAGCTCAAGACCCAAAAACGATAAATAAAAACAGAAATAAAAAACACACACAAACAAAATCATAAATGGATTATAATGAATGTAAACAAAACTGCTCTCCAAAAAAATACCCAGAGCTCATTTTAATTTATTATGCAGTTAATTGATTAATTGCTTATTGTGACAGGCTTACTTATAACCAAGATCCTAAAGCTGAAGGAGAAAGCGAGAGGTTGTGATGATCGAAAGAAAATGTTGATGATCAGCATCAACAATATCGCAATGTTCTGTTTTCAGAGAAAAGTTAGAGCAGAAAATAATCATTGGGCCGACTGCTGACTTTATAGTCGTCTCTGCACAAGGCACGTAAAAAAGTTGAGTGGAAGTAAAAAATGTAAAAGTTAATTTTGGATTTCATTTGCGAAAGAAGTTGCCAGAGACTAAAGGAAGAGTTGTGATGGAGACTCCAGAATGGGTTTTCAGCAGGTTGGACGAGGAGTAAGTCCAGAGATGATTTAAGGTGGCATTGAAGTAAAATAAAGCTCGACAGAGTGATACATCTGTTCTTTTTCTGTTTTATGGGGAGATTTTATTACTTTTTACCTTACTATTATAATTACTGCTTTTATTTTTTTACATTTGTTTTTTTACATTGTTTTCAAGTGCTTTATAAATAAATTGACATTGACATTTGTGGAGCCGTATCATCTGCTGGTGTTGTATACATCTAAGAGTTAATTTCAGCAAACTTCATGCTTCTCTTTCATGAGAAGCTTAACCAATAGGGTAATTTTTCAATTTTCAATGTAGCTTCTTGTTGGCTGCGAGTCAAAATCACCTAAATGAACAAAAACAATCACTTTTTGGACTAAATTCTACAAAAAAACAACTTTTCAATATGATATTTGTATTTATTGAGATGACCCTGTGAATGCGCTGATGTTTATAATCTGCGGCCGAAGCATTGGTTAAACTTCTGCCCGATGAAAGCCACAGCAGAAACAGACTCGTGCGTAATATGGCTGAAGCAGAGGCAGACAAAATGCAGGTTCATTTTATAATACATTTGTTCCACCGAGGCCACCTTCAATCAGAAATGTCCTGATGCGTTAAGAAAAGTACGCCCGGGCTAATCGAATCTACCCCGCAGTTAACAGTACATCCCTGCCTTCCTCCTGGTTCCCTACCGATCAATACCATTGATGTGTGAAAGGTTTCTGTATTGATCACAATAGCGAGGAGAGGCTCTTGGGATCGGTGTGTGACTAGGAACTTATTCAGTACACACAGGTGTGGGACAGCACAGGAGGCGGGAGGCAGAAAGAAAAATGGAAAAGAAAAAAAAAAAGCTAGTCTGTATCGACAAGCTAAACAATAACTCTGCGCACACGCACACACACACACGCACACACACACACAAAGAGATCCATTAAAGCACATGTGTCAAACTCAAGGCCAGTGGGCCAAATCTGGCCCGCCATAGTTTTTAAAAAAAAAATGTTTTTATGTGGGTCGGGTGGTTTAAACCTTCAAGATGACAGTTGTGAGCTTACATATTTTATCAATTAAATCAAGGCAGTTTTTATCTGCATACTGTCAAATTACATCAGTCAGTCCCTCCAGTTTTATCGTGATTCCACAATTGTGGAAATTCATGCAGAAATCAACAAATCCCTGCACTTTTTCACATCAGTGCGAAAAAGTGCAGCGACTTGTTTTTTGGAAATTTTCAGCAAAAATGATCAGACATCGGGTTTATAATGCTGTCCCTTTAAGAAGTACTCATTGTGTGCAGACAGACTGTTATTAGTATTTTAACAGTTTGTTAATGGGTTTTATCAATGCCTTCTGACACAAATAGCCCTTTGAGAACATTCATAATCTAGATATAACACCAAAATAAAAATGAGTTTGACACCCCTGAGTTAAAGACACACACTAACCTCTCTGTCGCCCCTGAATGCTCCGCAGCGCCAGGATGTTCTGCTCATCGGCCAGGAACTGCCTCATCTTGTGGAAGGGCTCCTTCCCCCGGATGGTCAGCTTGTTCCAGGGCTTGGGTCGGGCCAGGATCTCGCTGACCGAGCCCTGAGAGAGTCCCAGCACATAGTGGCCGAACACTCGCTGGCCAATGTTGTGCTTGATCAGCTGCTCTTTCACCTGCCGGGCGATCTCCGCCGTGTCCATGTCCTCCCCGTCCAGGACGCTGCTGCCGGTGGTGGCGGCGTCCGAGTGGCTGGGCGATGGCGACGGGGCGCCGCCCGCCGTGCCGCTCCCGTTGACGGGAGCCATGTCGGGGCTGGCAGGGGGCGGCTGGGGACTGCTGGCCGCCAGCGGGACGGCGGCCGACGCCGAGCCGGGGGTGGAGGTGGGGAGGGAGCTGAGCGCCGGGGTGAAGGGCGTGAACAGCAGGGAGCCGCTGTGGATCCCCGACGAGTCCTGCAGAGCTTTGGAGTAGAACGTTTGGAGGAGCTGCCGCTGAATCAGAGAGTTCAGCGCCATCTTGCTGCCGACCAGGGGGAAAACAGGGGAGTACAGCTCCTGTCCGATGCCCGTCGGGGTGAAGGGCGGGGCTTCGCTGCTGACGGCGACGGCGTTCAGGGGGTCTACGTGAGCGCGAGATAAGGGGTGCTGAGAGGAAGAGGATGAAGGGAGAGAGGGGTCGCAGTTGACGGCGTCCTCCTTCGCTGCGGACTCTTCTGTCCCTTTCCGCCCGGCTGACCCTACAAGAAAGGTCAAAGCACAATGCATTATGGGGGAGTCAACAAAAAAGGGGGTTCCAAAACAAGAGAGAGCAAAAAAAAAAAAAAAAAGTTATTTTTGTGAAGCTTTTTTTTTTTTTTTTAAATTAGTGAACTTTCCTTTTTTGCCAATCCCCCCCTAGACAAAGTGCCCATGCATTTGTGATTTCAACCTTTCTTGTAAGCCACAGCCTGGAAGGAAACAGGACAAAAACAAAACAGTTGTCACCATGCCACGCGGGAGGATTAGCCTGGCCACAGGCTCGGTCTCTAGAGGTAGCTGAACAGAGTTTACAAAAAAACAAAACAAAAGGTTTCCTGATGGAGTCAATGAGACTGGGCGAGTCCACTTCAACGATCTTCTCAGTCCACTGCAGATGCTGCGTCAAAGTCTTTTAGTTCATTAAAAAAAAAAAACACTTCAGCTAGAAAAAAGAACTCAAACTTTTATCAAATGAAGAAAAAAAAAGAAAAAAAAACAGCATTTTTTTTTTTTTTACAATAACCAGAACATGCAGACATAAACTATATTTCTCCAGTCTTAACGACTAGAATTCATCCCGTTGAGCGCTTGGGAGAATTATTTTAATGCGTAACCATTGAGACTTTAACATGATCGAATAAGACAGTAAGCTCCTCTCACTGTGAATGTTAATCAATTCTAAGCTATTCAACTATTCAAGCCTAAAGCAATGACATTTCAAACCCATAAACACAGTTTGGAGAGGGCAGCCGAGTCCTGATGTAAAGAACAGAGGATGGTGTCCTCTTTTTTTTTTTTTTTGTTGTACAATGCTAGGATTTTATTTTTTCTTCTTTTACCTTTCAGGTTGAACTGCCTCATTGTGCATTTATAAAAAGACACAACACAAAACACTGCAAAACGTGAGGCAAAAGCAACATCTTTGTACCACAACAAAGGTTTCACAGTCACACAATGGGCTTTTCCCCCCCTCCTGTTCCTGTTTTAAAATGATAAATCTGTGGATGGCGGTGGCAATGTTTAAATAATTCAATCAAAAATGAAATATTTAAGTATTCTCAGAGAAAAGGAACCTGGCAACCAACATGAAGTGGCATCAAAAATCTCAGAACTCCAGACAGAAGTTCTGTTTCAGCGAACGACTAATGGTAAAACATGGAATAATTCCACCCAAGAAGGATTGTTTATTTCTCATTTTATAATACAATCTTGATGTCTTTCATCTGGTTTTGTACTTTGAGATGCTTAGGTCAGATTTAGAACAGAAATATAACACCTTCTTAAACTGATTCACTTTATAGCTTATGAGTTTTCATTCCTCTGATCCTTCCTCTAAACGGTTTACTTTAGAAACATGTATAGAAAAAAAACTTCTTTATGCCACTGTGCGTGCCTACACATCTCTGCCTCGCTCTACATTCCTATTCAGCCTCTTACGCAGCTAAACTTTCAGCCATCAAAGTTTTTTTTGGACTTCTCCAGGCCTCTTAACCCACACCTGACACAGGCATCGACTCGAACTTACCGCTCAGCTCCGTGTTGGCGATGCGCATAGCGGCGCTCTCCGACTGAAGAGTCCGGTTCTTCTCCAGCAGCAGCACCTCCAGAGGTTTGGATGAGTCCTGAGGAGGACAAGTGGAACGAAGAGGTGATGAGCATTTGTTGATTGTAGTTTATACCTTCAGATCTTCAATTCCCACCAATTAGACGTGAATTCTGTGTTTTTACCTGCACTGAGTCAGTTCCAAACTCCATCGTCTTAAGGATGCTGAGGGGATAAAAGAAGAAACTTTCAGCTCACTAAAATGCATCCTCATTTCACTTGGTTGAAATGAGGATATTCCTCTGGTTTTCAAATAACTGTAGGCAAGTGCTTATAATTTTAACCTCACCTTAGTTCCTTCTTGACCTCCTCATAGTCGGCTTGCCTTTCCAGTTTCTCCTCCAGTTCCTGATGGATCACAACGAGATGAAAAGTGAACATTTCATGGAAATGTTCCAGCGGCTTTAGTCGAGATGAACACGATTATTACAACACGTAGTGGAAAAAGGGGAAAATGGGAAGAAATTACACAGTCCTAAAAACAATTTATGGCTGAAGAGTAGAAATCCCACACCAAAAAAAAAAAAAAAAAAGAGGAAAGTGAGGAAGTTGGATGTTTTGTTTGTATACCTTGAGAACTGCAGCCTTGCTGCTAAGCTGCTGCTCCAGCTGGGAGATCTGGGAGCTGGTGGTCTCACGGAGTTTGGTCAGGCTGGCCTGCAGTCTCTGGACATCCTCCACCAGCTGGGCGGTCTCCCTTTCTTTGGCCCTGAGCTCCGCCTCCAGGTTCGAGTGCGACGCCACCTCTGACGCCTGATCCTGCAGGCAAGAAAAAGGAAAAAATAAAAAAATAAATAAAAAAACTTTCATTAATTGAACTTCTTCAAATCTTTGTTTAGAGTCTATAAAGAAAGTTCCTTGCAAATAAACTCATTTGCCAATGGTAATAAGCCAAAACAATCCATGACGGCGTATGTTGTAAAGTTTCATTCACCACTAAATCAAGCTAAAAAAAAAAACAACCTCACAGTTCCTACTCCTTCATAAACGTAAAACTGACTCTTCTGGACACAAAATCATCAAAAAAAATTCTTTGAATGTTTAAATATTTTAGTCTGCGCAAACATTTAACATAAATTGGATTCACTTCCATCTTTAATAGCGTTTTAGGGTTAATTATTAGTCAAATAAAACTATGCAGTAATGATAAAAACATCACAAATGTAATGAATAGATTTAGATTTTTATCAGTCTGTAGAAACAAGCTGCTCCATTTAGCATTTTGGCATCATTTGCTAATTACATATACAGCTTCACTCTATATTGCAGTGATTTTTATCGTCATGTCACCCGAAATAATCAGTCCAGATTGAGTTATCAAAACAAAACCATTATTTCACCATCCCAGAATGAAATCTACTGCTTTTTTTCCCAGTGACAACACTTTTAATAAATGGAAAAACTGAAGATATGATCCATGGCTCATTTTTGTTGTGATAACAGTAATATTGCTGCTTTAAAATATGATTTAAATGTATGATAATTTAAACGTATCACATGATTAGGACATCTGCAGCTCTTTTTGTTGTTAATGGCAGTTTTTATTATCTAACTATCTCGAGATAAAGTGGGCTTCAGTTTGCTGCCATTAGTTTTACCGCCTTATCTCAAGATAATGAAATCTGAATTGTTTTGTCACAAGAGCAATTTCACTTCTGTTTAGTGGTTGAGAAAAAAGCTCGTTTTCATCTGTGTACAATTAAATTGCTTCATTATATTATAATACAGTTTTCTTATTATATCAACACAATGGAATCTTCAGATTTGTATTTTCCTAATTACCAAATTTTAACTTATTTTGGCTGTGTTGACAGAGTATAACTCTGTTGAGGATAAAAATATTTTCAACTAGTTTTCTTATCTCAACTATTTCAAATGAAATAGTTGAGATAAATAAGCTTTTCTACAAAGCTTATTTGTAGAAATCATTTGTCTAATTATCAAAATAAAAATGCAGTTAGGCGCCACAAAAACATCAGTCCAAGGGGCACAAGTGGCCCCTGGGCCGCACTTTGGACATCCCTGATTTATTTTGGATAATCTGTCAGAAAATTAACTCATTTTTTCCCAGAATAATCTGGGAAAACAGAACAGGAAACTTGAATCATTTCTCCCTACTCAATTATAGTATTCAGTTTTCATCCAGATTTGGAAAAATACAAACATTCTTTAAAAAAAAAACAACAAAACTTTTGGCTCTGAACACCATCACTGATGTTCCCACAGAATAACTGCTCAATTCAGTGATTACAGCTGCATAAAATATAAACAACCAAACACTTCTAGGTTATAAAAGGGAGTTTTATCCAATCAGCAGCTTTCCACCAACCAATCAGCGAGGCAACGAAAGTGGGTTACCGAGTCAGGATCGGCCTTGGTGGGACTGCTGAGCTGCTGGGATTGGTTAGATGATGACAGCTGCTCTCGGAGCGCCTCCGCCTCTCTCTCTGCTGCCTCCGCTCGCTGGAAACAAACAGAAACGCAAACTGGAGATGAGATGGTTATTAGGCTGGGAACCCAATTTAATTTGATCGGCACAAACTGTTTCTTTACAGTTATTGATCAAAATCTAAGGACGTTCACTTCGCAGTGCAGAAAAGCAAATCCCCTAAAGCACGCGCGAGCGTGAACCCAAAGGTAATAAAGTGAAGGCGTGAAGGTTTTCCATTACACAATCCGCCATCATGCTGTGAAGCGTTTGTATACGAAAGGAAATGGGCCCCCTTTACAGCCTAAACAAAATGCTCAATAACACGACGGGGGGAATATTCAAAATGCAAAAAAATAAATAAATAAATAAATTGATTTTCTTCATAAATCATAATATATTTCCCTAAAGAATAGAAATAATAGGCATGGCCATACATTTACAACCACTCGGCCATGCTCTAGTCTGGAATCATCTGCTACACTGGCCCAACTTGCCATCATTAGGAGTTACAGGGAGCCGATTTCACAGCGTTCCTAATTGCAACCATCTTGAGAGCTGTTATTGACTGGGTGGGAGTTAAAGTGCCAGGCCAGACGAAAAAAGCAAAAAAAAAAAAAAAAAAAAAGAAAAGAAAGAAAAAAAAAAAGTCCCGTTTTCCATTTTCTTCTCGTAAAAGCTTCTAAAAAGTCTGACTGAGCTGCGGGCCACGCTGTCACCCTCAGTAAACCTCAAATCAGAAGTGTGAACAGCGCGAGAGTGTGTGTGTATGAGTGGCATTATAGTCGGAGCTTTAACCTTTGGGCTAATATTAACATTGCATGCCAATGCTGGCCCTATAACCAAAATCATACTCTTGGCCTAACAATGAAAGTTAACAACAATGACATTAACAGATAGCAAAGGGATTTTTAACAACGCCAAGGCAGAGGGAATGCTGGGAGCTTCGCTCCAGCTGGATGAACTCAGTAGGTGTTCGCTCTATTTAAAGATTCATGTTTTTAATACAGGGGATAGTTTTCATAGCTTTTGAACTATGAAAACGGGATTATGAGTAACAATGCCTATTTTTCCAGGCAAAAAGAAAGAAAAAGAAGTAGCACAATTTTTTCTCTTGGGTTTAAAATAGACAAAAATACACGGTGCGTTTTTAGAAAGAGCTTAATAATTCCTTAAAACCAGCTGGACATTAGCGCTGCGCAAAGTAGAACAAATAGGCCGCTTGTTTGGGACTATTTTAAGCCACAGATTAATACGCAGCCGGCGCTCAGGTGAGTATTTTCTGCAGCAAAGACGACAAGGGTGGGGTCGAGTTAAAACAGCAACAACCCCTGTTTACACATAATGAAGGAATGACTGGGTCAGAAAGATTCTTATTTTACCCCAGGTTCACGTTTTTAGCTCAGCGTCGGAGGGTTTTCACAGACGGCATGCGTTTGGTTGAAAGTTGTTTTTTTTTTTCCTACACGCTTTCTCCATCTCAAAATTCACACTTTTCCACACTTTTTTATCTTAGAGCATTACAGACGAACACGTTGATGTCGTTTCTGTGTGTTTGGAGTTCAGCATCAGAGTTCTGTGAACAACAAAACCACATCGCATCACCAGAGAGACAGCCACCTGAAGCTTATTCAAACAAACATGTCACTGAGCGTTCAATTATTTCAAAGCTTAAATGTTGTGCGTGGAATGTTTTTGATAAAATCATCTACATATTAGCTGTAGATCTGATGGAAATGGAACAAAAAAAAGTGTGGAAACAAATGTTTTAATGGGGGTTTTTTGCACTTTGAATTTTCCTACATCTCTATTGTGAAAATTTAGATAATAATGCAAAAAAACTATTCTACAAATTCATGCCTAAAGTGTAATTTTAACAATTTTTCATTCACTTTCAAGCTTAACAGTTTTATTAACTCAGAAACACAGGATCAAGCCCATTTTCCTGTGGTCATTTCTTTAATATCTCAAAATTATATAATTTTGGGTTTTTTGTTACAAGTTTCACTGGCTGCTATCTTAAGATAGTGAGACGCTAAGCTGGTTTTGCTCTGAAAAATGTTTCCTTTTCTCATCATGACATGTCAACATCCAAGACTCATTTTTTAATCATAAAGTTCCCATGATCCTGAGCTCCAACTTGTATGCACAGTTTTTCTTATCTAAAAACACTAGGAGTCTAGAATATCTTCACCTATCAAACAAATGAATTTTGATGAAACTCATGGAAGTCATGCTGGGAGTTGCTGTAAACTGGAAAAAGTTTCAAAAGATAATGTGTTTATTCCTTGTGATGTGAAAATGTGTACTGACACAAAAGCAACCGAAAAAGAAAAAACAAAATTAAGGCCACACTAACAAAATCATATTCTCATAAAAGATAAGAAAATAAATCTTTCAAAGAAACAAAGCAAGATAATTAAGACCACATGAAAAAACAACTGCAAACTTCCCCAAGTCTCTCCTTGAAAGATTTGTTTCCTATAAAAGCTTCGTGAACCATTATTAAACTGGCTCTCAGAGTTTACAGATATAGATTATCTCTGACTGCTATAACGTTCTAATACGAAAATTACTGAACAAGTTAAAGTGACTGGAAACAAATATCCTGCCATATTAATTCTTTTTTCCCCCCCAAACATATCCAGATTTGAAAAAGTGAAAGCAAATTCTAGATTTTAATTTTTTTTTCTTACCTTGGCCATTTGCTGTTAAATAAAAAATAAGCTATTGATTGAAATTTTGGCCAATTGATTCTGCAAATTCATGTCCAAAGTCTAACTTCGCTGAGGGAAGGGCAATTTTTAATAAAACAGTAGCATGACACTGAGTGAATTACCTGATTGGCTCTTTCCAAGTCCGTCATCACCATCTCAATCTCGTCAGCCCTGAAAGAGACATGTCCGATTAATCAACGGACAAAACATGATGAAACAGCAAACAGAGCTCACAGCAAGGAGAGGAGGAGGGAAAACTTTGCAGGTTCCCGGAAATAAACGAACATTTTGCTCACAAACTCGGCCTCCATTTAGCTACTGTCTAAATTTCACCTTAATCCACTGATTGTAAAACTCCATTACTCAAACAGCTCGCATGTATTTAAGTGCACATGTGTGCCTATGCGTGTGAGTGTGCACATGTAAGCCCCCTAAACCCCAGGCCACACTAAAACAGAGGGATTACATTAATAGAGCTCTAAGTCCTAATACAGCAGACTAATCTGCTATGAAGCTGTGTGATTGTGTCTGACTAATGGTCTGGATGGAGGCCAGGGTTCACCTCTCACTTGCTAGAGGTCAGACGGCAAGAATACATCCATGCACAAAAAAAAAAAAAACGGACACTGGAAAATTGTTCATGTTTTCCTTGAAGGTGACGTAAGCGGCAACCATCTGCTTTCAAACAGGGGAAATGTAAATGTTAAATGAAAATTGATGTGTTTAAACTTTTAATTTTCTCATCTAAACATTCTTTAGCCTAATTTCAAGGTCTGGATGAATCTTACCTGTGGATATTTTTTAACTTCTTTTTACAGTTTTTCTACAAATAAAAATCAGAAGATCTGAGTTCTTTGTACCTCAAAGCTCACAGGCATACATGTTTTGTTTCATTGTGCATTTGTTTCTATGCTTTCTTGTTATTTTACATTTAACATAAAATTAAAAAAATTATGGACAACCCTGAGTATCCTCTTCATAAAATAGTGTCTTCAGTCAGAGGTTTCTTCAAAACCGCTGCAATACAGACTGCTACAGGAGATCATTCCTGACCACAGCCATCACCTTCTATAGTAACTCTTTGAAGAATCGTGAATTAATATGAGTTACTACATCATTTCATTTCCTTTTGGGATCAATAAAGGAATTTTTGAATTTGAATGTTTTCGGTAGATTTTAATGTGATCACAATCTGTTTAGATAACTTTACCAACTTTGCACATGTTCAAACTCTTTGTAAAATAATTCAGTATAAGTCAGGATTTATGAGTGTCAATGAAAATCAAAATTCATAGGTACTCAGTTTTGCTGCAGAGGCTAAATTTGGTAAAGAAATAGATCTAAGTCATTCTACTATAGCTCTAACTGTATGTTTAATTATCCATTTGATGGTTTCAGATTTTGGAAATGGGCTCCAATAACAAGGAGAATCTGTTTTTCTTTGTGTGTGTGTCTGTGTTTAATCACCCGTCTCTGGTAATATTCTGTTTTGAATTGTGTAAACCAAAATAAAGAGTTCCAAAGGAAAACACTGGCACAAACGAAGCACAAACTGACGTCAATTTTGTTCGATTCAAAGAAGGCGGAGGAGCCAACGTCACTCAGGTGAGTAAAGGTGGAGTTAAACACAAAAGTACTACACACCTTTCAGGTTTTTATTGGCAAATTTCTTAAAAAACAGTGTAGATATTTTATTCCACTTCCTACTTATGCACTACTTTGTGTTAACCTATCTGATCAATTCCCATAAAAATAAAATCTGCTTGTAATAAGACCAAACATGAACTTCAAGGAAAATGAATATTTCTGCAAAGCGCTGCAGAAGAAGGAACGGAAATAAAGACCCCAGAAATGGCGTTCAGCGCAGCACAAAGAAAGCACGCTACGCGCCGGCCCGCTTATTTAAGACACGGCGAGAGCAAAGATGTGAGCACATATGTGCACCGCTGCCTCCATTAGGACCTTTTGATCCGACTGCAATCTTTTGATAGCGAACCCAATAAGCCCACGCAGCTTTTGTATTTGTGTGTCACAGTATGCGAAACAGCGATGTGTCCCATAGGCTCGTGTACTGCTGATTTGAATGTGTTTAACAAAACAGACACAGTTGATATTAGGTCAACATTGTGCCACAGGCGATGCAGCAAAAAGAATCAGATGTGGGTGGGAGAGCTTTTTCGCTCTCCGCATTTTTTTTTCCTTTTACTCTTTCCTTAATAGTTGAAAGGATCTGGTGTGTGTTTAGGCAACATAATAGTAACGCTACCTCAAACAGCTTTTATCCAGTCTTAAGCTAGACCGTGAGGGACTCAGCCTACGTTCCACACACACATACATGCACACACAAACACACACGAGGTCAGAAAGCGACCGAGCTCAAAAAGCTTGTAATGGAGAGCGTTTATGGGTGGTAATGCAACCCAAATACAGCGGCGCTCCTGCTCCAAATGTGATCGTTTAATCAAAGTACAGATGCACAAAGTCTTCTTAA
Organism: Alfaro cultratus; assembly: GCA_903066825.1. Lineage (NCBI taxonomy): Eukaryota > Metazoa > Chordata > Actinopteri > Cyprinodontiformes > Poeciliidae > Alfaro > Alfaro cultratus. The sequence continues at coordinate 18,354 of CAEFZX010019538.1, read as the reverse complement.
ATAACCTTTGGATTTGGATGTATTTGGGAATTATAAAGGCTGAGGGCCAAAGCAGATCACAGGGAAGGGGATTTTCAGCGCATCCTGGTAACAGTTGGCCTGGCCGCCGAGCGGGCCGGGACCCGAAGGCCCGACTAATTCATCGCCGAACAATAAACCGGGGCGACAGAGTGAGGTTTCGCGCCACCGAAATGTAAAGCTTAACGCGGTGACCACAGGGAGGCGCTGTAGAGAAACGGCAAACAGGATCAGAGAAGTAGCCGTATAGAGGCTTGCTTTGTGCCAGGAGAGCCAGTGGGTGCAGCCGGCGACATTAGTAGGACTTCTGAAAGCGACCCAGAGCCTCAGAGCCCCGACTGCACATCCTCCATCTCAGACAGGCCGTTTCATCTCTTATCTTCTCTGTCCTGCTCTTCTCTCGACTGCTCCTTTTTCTCCCCTCCGCCTCTGTTCTCCTCCTCTTAACTGTTCCCTTCCAGTTTTCTCTCTCTCATCTATCGTCCTCTCTTCCTCGGCCTCTGTCCTCTGTGCCAGCAGGATATTCCCCTGATTTAGATTTTCATTTCCCCTTCTCTATCACACTCTTATCCCGTCTTCCTCGCCGAGGCCTCAAGCACCCCCTGGCTTTGTTTTTTTTTTTTTTGTTTTTTTTTTTTTTTTCGCCCCCCCGGTTTTCATCACTTCATTTCTTTTCTTCCCTTGGCTTTCTCCACATTGCATTTTCACAGCATGTTACCGTAGGGATTTCAGGGAGGCTTAAAACGAAACGAGACGTGTGAGAGAGAGAGTATGTGTGTGTGTTTTGAGTATATCCTCGCGCCATTTTATGTTTGTGGGTGCTTGTAATGGACACCAGGCCTGGGCGATGCGGCTTGGAAATTAACTCTCCGATTATTTTTTTTTTTCACACCAGATCCGATTTCAAATCGATTTTGTCCCTCTCGCTTTCTTTTCCAAAAGCAAAATTATAATTGACAGAAAACATTTTCAAAAAGTGGATTTAATTTCAACCATTCTTTCTGTGAGTTGTGCGACAGAATATCAGGGCCAGGCTACAAGAAATTTTTTTTCTTAATTACGAGAATATAGTCACAATATTAGCAGAATAAAGACACATTTACCAGAAAAATGTCTTACAATTACGAGAACAAAGTTGTTTTAATAAGTAAAAAACTTGTAGATTTAACTTGTGTTGAAGTTCTCATTAAAAATTATTCATTCTTCTAATATTATGACTTTACTCTCGTATTATTTTGACTTTGTCATATGACTTTATTCTTGTGTTACTACGACTGTATTCTTGTAACACTAGGACTTTATTTTCAGAAAAACCAAAAATCTTAGTATGATATTTCATGACAGAGTTGACCTGATTTCAAAGTCTAAATAAGTAGAAGCTGTAAAACACACTTGTCAAAACAAGATGGCCGCCCTGTGCCTGCTGACGTCACTCTGAGCTGTGGACACTCAAGGATTGCAATAGTGAGAAAAAGAAAATTCAGATTTTCCAAAAAAAAAAAAAAAAATTGATTAATTGATGAAATCGATTTATCGTCCAGCTGTACTGGCCACTTTAATTTAAAAAATATATGTACGTTGCCTAATTATTGGGAATAAAAGAATAACTAGAGTGGTAGAGACAGAGAAACATTTAGAGAAATTTGTACACACACGCCCTCTTAAACCATCCTGTGGGGCTGGAAATCAATAAATCATTAATCTTTAACAAGGACTAAACGATTAAAAGGCGGCTGGCCAGACTCTCGCTGAGAGGGGGGGGGGGCTCTCAACGTTACATCCACAGGGTTTGCCTCCCGCTGATTCTCTCGCAAACACACACACACACGCCAACACACCGTGGGCATCGCCACGTCATCCAGATTGTCGGGGTGTGTCATCGATGCGTGTGAGGGTGTATTTTAAAAGGGAGATTACCTAAACGCAGTGAGAGACGAGGGAGCTACGGGGGGTGGGGGGGTCGGATTTGTCACGTAAACTCCTTGCTGGGAAGTTTCCACGGCGAATTCATGTTCGCGTGCGTGTGTATCGACGTGTGTGTTTCACATAATATGAATGGCATTTGTGTGAAAGTAGACCCAGTTAAAGGGTTAAAAGTTGTTCAGCCAAACACTGGTGATTTGCTCAGCCAAGCAGTAAACGGGGGGGAAGGACTCCGAGGACTGGGAGGGTGCAGGGTCGGAGAGGGGTTTGTGTGCGCTTTAAAGCGTTGCATTAAAATTTCAGATCACAGCACGCCACATAGTCAAGGACCCTGACTGCCTGAGGCTCACGAATGAGTGAGTGAGCGAGGGAGCGAACAAGTGTGTGTATACTTTAATGTGAGTGCATGTGTGGATGTGGGCGGGCATGTGCTTATTAGCTTCTGTAAGCAAATGGGGCTGACTATAGGCATCCCTTTTAACAGGGTTCTTGTCTGAAATGAAAGGAAGAAACAGAAAGGGGGAGGAAGAAGAAGTGAAGTTCTAAGAAAGTAGAGAAAGAAGTCCAAGACAGCCAGAAGTGGAAAAACTAGGTGTCTCCTTGATAAACAATAACTATTGATTAGCGCCTCCACGCTGCACGCAATATCTTCATATGGCCTTTCCGCTAACACAAACACACAAGGCTGAGAGATAAAAGATAAAGTGTGGGTGGAAGAAAAAGGGAGGGGAAAAAAATATTCTGAGGAAGACAGAGGAGGGATCGATCTGTTTTTAACAGCCAATCAATTTAACAACGCTGGTAATGGAGAGACACGGCGAGTCTGGGGCGGCGTGAACGCCACTGGACAGGGCGGCTTTTTGAAAGTGGGGCTGATTCCAGGTTGTACTTTATGCATGCACGCGGGACGCCCTTCAAGGTTTTATTAAACGCCTCGCATTTAGCAAGGGAGTTCCAGAAAAGTGCCATTTTCTCTTACGGCGCACAGATGATCAATAAAACGATAAACGTCCCCCCCCCCAGTCGTCCCATAAATATTATTTTTCAGCTTTTGTGGAAGGAGTCTGGACGCTCGAGTGGTTCTGGTTCCCACCACTAACCCGGAGAGACGGCGGAGTGTGAATGTCATAAAGTGGCACTTTGCAGCGTGGAGTGCAGACATGGAAAAGCTTCTGTTCTCATCCTGCCCACCACTAGGAGATCAATAACGATGGCTGCACACATCTCTAATAGCCAAACCCGTCTTTCAGCTCCTGTGGCTTCAGGATCCTAAAGAGAGCTGACCATGATGCTGCCACCGCCATGTTTCCCCATAGGAATGGCGTTTTTACCATGGAGTTAAGTTTTATAATCCAACCTTGCTTTGAACTTCTCCACAATTTTTTCCCCCCCGACCTGTCAGGTTACTTTTAGAAATGGTTAACTGCACTGGATACAAATGGTTCCTGCACTTTTCAGTTTGTTTATCTGAAAGATGTTCCCACTTAGGGCCGCAACTAACAATTATTTTAGTGATTGACTGTTCTGTCGATTGTTCTAACAATAATTAATTGGATAAAGAAAATTGGCACATTTTACAGATTTGTCATTTAACCACCCAAGCCTTTTTTTAATACAATATTGGAAATACATTAAATAAACAACTGAATTCCTTTTCCAAGTAAGAAAATAAAAAAATATTGTATTTCCTAAAATGCAGTAACAGCATTACTTTAGTGAACGACTGATGGATCTGAAGCTAAAACAATACGTCAACGTGAAAATTTCAGACATTTCTGCTTGATTTATCAAGAGCTTAGGTTATTTTTTGGATTAAATAATTGATAACTGGACAGTAAAAGGTACTTAGAAGGAAATCTTAACAGAATTTGAACCAGGTGTAGCTAAAACTGCCACTTGAGTAATGGAAAGAACATATTTACAGGAAAAGTATACTTTTGGCATTGTAAATTCTTTGCATAGTTTTGGCTTAATTACTGCTCTGAGTTTGTTGCACTTTCAGCAAATGGCATGTCTGAGTGTATATGCTCCAGTTAATTAGCCGATTACTAAATTAGTTGACTATTCTTTCAATAATCGATTCATCCCGATTAATCGGATTAATCTTCTCAGCCCTACTCCCACTAATATGATTTTTCAGCTCTCTGAAAGGAGTTTCGACACTAAAGTGGTTTCAGTTCCCATAGCTAAACCTTAGACAGTGAGGAGTCTCTAAGTGTGGATTGCAGACATGGAAAAGCAGTTTTCATCATGCCCAACACAACCACATCAATAATGATAGATGCACACAGCTCGAGTACCTGAAGCCATCTTGTCTTTCAGGTCTTGTAAAAAAAAATATATATATATATACCCGTGTGGCTCCAAGTCCGAGGCCTCAAAGTGTGCTGCCCCTCTGTCTCTCCGATTCAGACGGAGCACTCTAAACTCCACGGCAAAAACATAAATCTATTTTGATGCTCTGCCGAATCTGCAAAATGCATTACAATCCCTCTCAGTATTTACTGTGAGTGGGTAATGCTGGGATTTGGAGGCTGCTGAGCGTTGTGGGAGACATTCCAGCTGTTAAGGGAGAGAGCAGGAGGAGTTTCCAGGGAGGGAGATTCACCAAAGCAGGATGATTATGTCAAGAGCAGAATATGGAGGGCGCCAGAGGGGAAAAGTCACCCTGTAAACACACATGCAGCTCAGAGAGACACGTACTTTGCCGTGGATTCCTCGTCATATTTTGTCTTCAAATCAAAGAGCTCGGCCTGAGTTGTTTCAAGTGCTGAAAAAAAATGGGGGGAAAAAAATAATAATTAGTTGTGTTTTCTTTTTTTTTCTCCAACTGCATTTCATCTTAAAACAAAAACATGAAATTATATTAGTTTAGCTTCTCATTCAAAAGCAAGAGATGAACACAACCTTTAATTAATTTAGGTGATATTTCCATCAGATTAGGGAAGCAAGTTATCAATTAATCTAAAGTAGATTGATCTTATTGATCAACTAATGCTTACGGTAATAAGCGTCCACTTTCTTAAAAGCTTGAGTTTTCCCTTGAATCAAGAGGGCCAACAGTTTTTCCATAACATGAAGGGCTACATTTTTATAATATGTTGAATTTAAAAATATATATTTTACTGTTGTTGTATCAGTTGTATTAAATACTGACCGAGTAAACGGAAAAGTGTGTTGCTGTTTTGTTTTTCAGATTAACCTATTTATAAAATGTAACAAAACAGGTACCTCTTAGACTGCTGAGTAGAAAAAAAATGAAAGATGAAAAGAAAAAATGTGAATCAGAGAGATATTCATACAAGTAGCTCCCTACTGTCTGTAGTTGCTCTTGGAAGAATGTTAAAGCTTCACTCTATGAAGTGCATAAACTCACAACTGCCCTCAACATGATGAAATCAACCTTCATCATGTCTTTTATCATTAAGTAATAATTTTTCTGCAGTAGTTCTGCCCACTTTTAGCGCATCAGTAATTTTTGAATGAGAAGTTGACGCAGCACCGTCATGTAGCTCAACTAAATGAGCGCTATTACGGTTATAACTTCTGGAGCATTTAGATTTCAAAACAAAATCGCAAAAATGCATTTTGTGTCCCACACCAGAGTTTTATGGGACTGTTTCTCTTTCCCGTTCAGAGGTGGCTCCGCCGTCTTTATTTCTGACTGGCTTTGCTTAAGGATGACCAGTGGTGCCCTCTGCTGGATGGCGGACAACCCACATCACTACAATCAGGTCTACAGGGGTGTTATTAAATAGTCGAATGGAACTCATTTTAATTTAATAAACCATTAGTCGACAATTAGTCATAAGTCAATTAATTGTTTACATCCCGATGTCAGACATTTATGTGCTAATTTATGTCAGGTATTTGCCTTTTCTAACATTACCTTCAACCTTCTGAACACACGCACAGTCCAGATTAAAGTTAAGCAGAAATTAACAGAGAATCAGTATATCAGAATTGGTCAATTTTCAGCTTGGATTGGACCAGAACACTAAAAATTTTAAACTCAAAGGTCATTTTCCAGTCAGCGAATGTATTATATTTGAGTGCAACCAGGTCACGGTGACAACATTTGTTTCTTGTGGCATCGGGTCGGTTACAGTGTGAAGGAGACACAAAGTGAGCTTTTCTTAGTGTCAGAAAGGGGCTCAAAATGAAGTCAGTGGAAGCCCAGAGAGGTGGGCCCGGTACCTGTCTGCAGGGACTGCGCCTTGTGTTCAGCCTCTTTCAACCTTGAAGACATGGAGTCCTGACTCTCCTGGAGTTTCCTAAAGAGGTGCGAAAAACAAAGCAGGAAGCACAAAGTCGCAGTTAAGAGATAGTGAGTCAGTCATTCTCGGGTTCACACTTGGTGGAAAATGCAACCATTCCTCCATTTTCCCACCATTTCTGAAGAGTTTTTCCCCACTAAAAACCCTCCACAACACAACCCACTCCTCATTAAGCAGCCCTATTAGGCAGGAATGTCTGGCCACTGGGGCACGCTGCACCCAGGGGGTGGAGTGGGGGGCCGCAATGGCTGACTCAGAAGGTGGGGGGAGGGAGGTGGGTGAGGGTGGGCAGAAACCACAGGGATAAAATAGATTCATTCTTGGCACATAAAAAGTGGGGCTCTGCTGAGAAATTGCCGCTGCGTGTAAAAACATCAATAATCCAACACAAATACGGCCTTTATGACACCCTTTGATGCGCCCCCTCCTCTCCGCCAATCTGTCTGTCCTGTCATCTCTATTTTTCTGCCCTCTACTTCAGCCTTTCATCTCCGTCTCTCTCCTCTGCTCGCTCCTTCGCGGCATAAAATGCATCAGGAGGTGCCATCCATTTACCAGCCCTCTCAGACACAGGAAGTCGGCTCTCTGCAGACAGGAAGGGGCCTATAAAACTCTGACGTACAGGAAACGCAGTCGGACAATTGATCTTCGACTGCAAGCCTAGAAATCTTTAAAACACCTTCGGAACGTAAACAAGGTGATTGACAAGGGGAAAATATAGGCCTTATGGAGCTCATTATGTAAACAAACCCTTGTTTAGGTCGACATATTCCACCTTCAGATAACTGGGCCAACTGTTTATTATACCTGTTCAATTAGTTTAACTTCTAGTTATTAAAGCTGTGTTATTAAAGCCGATCTAGTTATTAAACGAGTCCTGTGTATCTTCTCGCTCAAAACGATGAAATAGTAAGAGTGACAATCCTAAGTCTTTGGATTTACATAACAGTACATGTGTATTATTTACAAAACAAATAAAATACAAAACATGACTGTATGCTTTTAATTAAGATAGAAAAGTAAAATGACTTAGTGTCACATATTTCTGTCTTTCTTGTAAACTAGGGAATAATGTGGTGTCATTTTGTTAGATAACTGGCATAGCAACAAGTGGGGGCAGCACGGTGCTGCGTAAGCTTCAAACATTCAGAGAAAACTCTGGTCACTTTCTTGATCCCTTCTTAATCTTTTTGAAAATTCAGTGGTGTCAAATCTTTTCAATTTAAGTCACTCCATTTATAACGGACTGTGTAAAAAGACACCTGTTGCCTCAAAGAACTTAGCGATAAACATCAAATTAGACCAGTAGAAGAAAATTAGTAGCTTATAATCAAAACTAAGACAGAAAAAAAAAAAAGTCCGCAAGTTTTCCACAAAGTCCCAGAAAACGAGTTTTCAATCTCGACACATTTAGTGATGGAGCGAACATGTTGAGGGAGTTTGTTCTAAAGAATTTCAGCCCCGTCCTAAATGAGCGACGTTACCTTTAGGTCAGAACAGAGAAGCAGTCGACCAGCTGAACTCAGAGCCACCTGGACCCAGAGGACAAGGCAGTGCTTTGAATCACTCAATCTTTAACTCAGTTAAACCAGAGCATTCCACTTAGTCATAAACAGCTGTCACTTCCGCCTCATAGGGGGCGATAAAGCACTGGCTTGCACTCTGTCAGCACGGTGTACAAGAAGACGGTGATTTCTCACAGGAAGTCCGTTAAGTATTTGTATCCTTGCGGTTCCTGAAAGATAAATTATCTTTGGCTCTCCTCCCTCCAGATGGACGGAGGACAGACAGATCTCTGCACAACATGCGTCTTAACAGAACCTTTTTTTCCTTTTCCCTGTTTGGCTCGTGATCTGACTCAGTTTTTTTTCTTTTTATCTTCTGTGTTGGGTGTGACCATTTGAATGAAAATATTGTTGAAAGTAACAAAAATGTCAGATGGGAGTTCTACCGGACATTAGTGGTCAGGTACGGCTGATAACATTTCTTCCAAACAGATTCATGGTGGAACAACATTAAAACTGGACTAGTGTGACATGATTATTTTCAATGCAATATTCATAGCAAGAGGGGGAAAAAAACATAAATTAGAGTCTCAAAGAAAACATCTTTTAAAGAGCAGACACTGACCTATGGATATTTTCTGAAAGGGCTTACTGGGGCAATAGTCCAGGGCTCCAATTTTTGGGGGTGGCCCTAAAGATTTATTTTGTTTGTTTTGTTTTTAATTAATGAATGATGAATGTTTTGTAAGTAAGTAGGTAAGTAAGAAAGTAAGTAAGTAAGTAAGTAAGTAAAGCTTAATTGTAAAGTGCTTTTCACAGACATAAAGTCACAAACGCTGTACAATAGAAATCAACCTTAAAACATACAAAACATAAAACATTGCACTGTAATTAAAACTCATAGGCCCAAATGATGTGAGTAGTACTGTTTTAGGATTATACTGAATATAAACAATATCCCAGTATTTGAAAATTCTAAAATTATAGTTGATTTCTTTGGAAACAACATGAAGTTATTGGCCAGAGGACATGTTAAAACCTACAATGCATCAGTTCATACCTGCTCTTCCTCCTATTAACGTATTGTAGTTTGCGAAAGTAAAAAATCTTTTCCTTGGTGCATAGGGAACCAAAACTGTCTTCAGCCCAGAGACCCACATCCTTACTTTATGAACAAATTTACAATCAAACAAAGGGAAAATGGAGGCATAAAACCCAGAATAATGACTGAAAGTTGAAGGTGCTATTTATTTATTTTTTTTAACATTTGATTAACCGCATCATCTCAGTCCCTTTAAAACTGTTCAAAAATACAATCCAATGTTTTGGTAGACATCTGAAAACAAGTGGTTCATAAATGAGCTTTGTTTATTAGTTCTTCTAAATATTCTTTACAGTAATCCTTCAAAGTGTTGATAATTCTGTCTGAGGGCCACAACGTCCCAGAGAACTAAAATAACCTCATAATAAAGCAAAATTATCAGAAGTCAAACTGTTTATCATACCTCTCCTTCTCTGCATAGTCGTTGTGTAGCTGGAGCTGCTTCTCTTGGGCCAGGTTCTCAGCCTGATTCTTTAGAGTCTGCTCGTATTCGCGGATCTTCTCCTTCAAGGCCTTGATGGTCACCTCTGAAAGGAAAGAGTCGGGGCAGAAAAACAAGTGTTCAAACTAAAATGAACTATTTGTAAAAACGACAACAAAAACCCAGAGCACATCCGTTTTCTAGGATGTGATAAGCGGCAGCCGTGACCATGATGTGTTTGACGGGGCATTTTGACCTTTAGGGAACAGCGCTTCACATCCACACATTCTTCTTCTTCTTCTTGTCAGCACAGACTGCAGACCGTAGCCCCCTGTGGCTCCAACCTAATCTTTGCGTCCGCAACTGGTACCGAATATTCAGCTGCTCCCCCAAGCCAGCAGATACGTTGTCTTCATTAGGGTCGCATTAGGACCGAAATCCCATAACCTGCCGGCTGCCGAGCTCCGTATGGGGGCCGGCCGAGATAAATCTAACACATAACTGGAGTAATAAACAGGCCTGTGTGTTCGTGTGCGTTTTTCAGAGAGAGATATAAGTGAGCGAGACAATGATATAAAGCAATGCTGCCTTTGACTGAGGGCTCTTAGCGCTCTGTGTGTGCACGTGATTTAAACTGCAGCCTCACAGCTCTGACATATAATCAATACAGGAGAGTCCCCTTAGAGCCCTCTTACCCCTTAACTGCTTAACTGAACTTTAAACATTTAGGTTGCAGGGATCAATGGCCTCTGCTCTCCGTGCGCCTCGGCATGTGTGTGTGTGCATACGCGCGCGCGGAGCGAGTCCACGTGTGTGCTTCAACAGGAGTGGGAGTTCCAGAGTGTGTTTTGGGGGGTTTAAATATCCCCCCGCATCTATTGAGGCGGGAAGGAGGGATAAAGGGTGAGGGAACAGAAAAATCAATGGCAGAATGGAACCCTGCCGTTATCGAGCTGTTCCAATTAACTCTCACTGAGGAAGAAGAAGAAAAAAATAAAAAATCAGGGTTGGGGGGATTCCAAAACATTCCCTCACTCGCTCACTCTTCCTTTTTGACTGGATTTGCAGCACTTTTATTACCGCTTCACACTCATCCCTCTGCCTTTGTCAGTTTTTCCATCTTTCTCTACCCTGAGGTAGCCCATCGTCTTTTATTCATGAACCCTCTGCCGGCTTTTTCCCCATCTTTAAAACCTATTTGAAAATGTAGAACCTTGTACATTTTCCCGTGTTTCTGAAATATGCATGACGCATTAAATATGTTCAAATAAGGACTTAAACCTTGAATTTGTTGTGATGTTAAATATTCTTTTTTTTTTTTGTTAGCATGCAAAATGTAACGGGAAAAGATTTTTTCAGAACTTGTTAAGATAGATTCTGCATCTTGATCACAAAAAAACTCAGATTTTTCCATCATTACATTTTTTGGCTTTTGTTTCAGTTACTTTTGATAATTGTGACTCACAGCCAATGAAAACCCAAAATTTTAAATCTCATAAAATGCTCATATTGCATAAGACCAACACAAGGATCATTATTACAGTAATCCTGGTCATGGTTTGGTCTACAGAATCATGGAGAAAAATGCTGAGTCAAGCTGTCCAGGAGGCGGTTCCTTCCTTAAGATCACTGCTAAAGAACCTTTAGAAAGAAAGTTTACTGGAAGGAAAAAGTGTGGTAGTCATATAGCTGTCTGAAGACATTCATTGATTAGTTATCAAAAAACAACCAATGAGAGCCAAGAGGAAGGTCTCACTGCTGTTAATCAACCTACTGTATATGCTGCTCAATAAGATAATGGCAGAGAAACAACTTACAGTCACAGGAAAACTGTTTATTCTCTAATCAGTGGCCATGCTAGCTAGCCTTAGCATTCACAGCAGGTTCTGCTGTGGGGAAGGAGCTAAAGCGTAACAGATGCTGAGAGCAGCATGTACACAAGGGTAATTGGCAGAGCTAAGACCCTTCTCTTGGCTCTGATTGGTCGTTCCTGACAGAGCAGTGTATATGTGCAAGTTTCTGTAGGAGCTTGCTTTTTTCCCACAAATCATCCATCTCATGTGACGCTGCCATGACAGAGTGAAAGTTTTAAGAAATATGGAGCAACATTTTTACAAACGTTACATACTGTAGCTTTAAGAAAAAACTGAATTTTGCATTTTATATAGAAATTAAGATCCCAAAGTCTGGAGGAAGAGCAAAGAATCCAAGCTGCTGGAGGTCCAACATGTTGTTTCCACAGCCCGCCATGTCCTCTGTCCCAGTTGGTACCCAGTGTTTCATCAAGTCCAAAGTCCAATCAGGAAGCCTTAAAGCACCTGGTACTTTCTTCTGCTGACAAGCTCCAGTAGGAAACCAAAGGTACCAACACTGCTTTGATAACAGTGGCGTTGATGTGCAAAGCTGACCACCTGGCAAATCTTGGAGGTATTGTGGAGGGGAAGATGAGCTTTGAGACTCCACACTCCTGCTGTTAAAGCAACCTCTGCTTCCTTAGCAACACAGCAGAGCCATGGCTGACGGCCATGCCAAGCTGCACTGACGCAGTAAAATATTTAGTGTGTGCATCTACTGTACTTCCCAGTAGGCCGACGTTTCAACATGAGATTTTAATTTTCTGGGAAGCTGACTTCCCCCCCCACCCCCTGCTGTAAGTCACAATCCTTAAAATTATAAAATTTTATAGAAGAAGATAAAAAAATCCAACTTGTGTAACTTAAAATTCCTTTGATGCAAAATTAACTAAATTAATATAATTTAGGAGACATGTATTTGTGATTCACATATCAAGTGAATGTTCTTCAGTAACTCCATTAAAAAGAAAACTTTATTCATATTTGTTATATACAAAAGAGATTTATGTTGGAAAACGACCCAATAAAATTTACAATAAAATGTAAACGTGAGGGGGAAAAAAGAGAAAAGGTTTACGAGTCAATTTGTAAAGGGAACTAAAGTTACTTTGACCTCACATGATCACCAGAGTGACTTGTTTTTAACTAACAGAAGTAGAGGTGTGCATTTATCGTATCGTTTATTATTTATCGTGATAAATTTCTTGTTCTGCTTTATCATTGCTATGATAAATTCCAATTAATGAAGTTTAAATCCTGCCAAAACTGTCTGTATAGTTGGGATTGCTATTTTTGCTATTTTCTCCACTGCTCGTTCAATGACAGTGTCAATAAATATGAATTAATTTGAAAATATGATGAAGTGAAGTTGCAATGTGCAGTTTAGTGACAGAAATCATGCTTTTTTATGTGACTGGTGTCCTAAAGCAGCGCATCACAGATGGGTTTGTTTGTATTTGTGGGGTTATAATTGCTGTGTCATGCAGCGACAGTCAAACAATGACCTAAAAGGTAAGTAATAAATAGTTCTTATTGTCACTTTCATCATTATCATAATAGCTTCACAAACAATTGCGAGACTATAAAAGTTAAAGTCTGTATCCCCCAACTCTAAACAAGAGGACCAGTTAAATTTTTCTCAGAACGCAGAGAGACACTTCAAATTAACAGTATATTCACCAGGTAAAGATTTACTTCTCTGTTGAGCAACTACATAATTTTCTTTTTAAATAATGTCGCAGCATGAAGCAAAAACTGAGTCATTTTGATTGGTTTCGGCTACCTCATTGTCCCCTGTACGTTACCCCTCTAACCTTGGTTTTTAACTTCTGCAAACTCTTTGTTGTAGTCCTCCAGTGTCTCTCGTAGCTTGGTGTTCTCTGTCTCAATGTCGTGCATCCTCTGGAGCTTCAGCTGCAGCTGCTGAGCCAGCTCCAGCACAGGTACAGGGTCTGAGGGGGGAAAGACAACAAAAAAAAACCCACCGAAATAAATTTAAAAAAACACATTCCATTTTAACACACTCCAAAACAGATCAGACAAGCAAGGGCGGCGAGGTGGCTGAGTGTGTTTGGAATAACTGCAGTCAAGGCCGTCTGAGAGCAAGCGTTTGAACTGCTGATGCGTCCTTGAGCAAGGCAATGAATCTTACAAGCTTAAGGACAAATGTTTGAAGCTGAACCCTGACCGTTGATTTCTGTAGAAAGTGACTGATGGGAGGAAGAAGTGAAACATAAACATAATTAGAAGAAACCCTGTGGTAAGGGAGGATGTAAGTTCAGTCATTAACACACAGAATACAGCTGTATTCGTAAAAGAAATAGATCTATACACAGTTATGTAAATAAATTAAGTATTTGATTATTAAAAGGGAAAATTCTGTATTCGTTCTCCAACAGTCTAACCTCTTTCAGCGTTGTTTTTTCGTTTTGTGTTGGCTTTTTTGTTATTGTACTTGACAAACTACATTAAAAGCCATGCATGTAATGTTCTCGATCTACTGAGCACAGATTCTCCTTCATGGTGTTTTTCAGAGACTCATCAGCAGCAGAAAACACTGACAGTCATGGAAACTAAAGGAGCACCACCCATCACTCAAATTAAGCTAGTAATGTTTTAAAACTACAGCGGGTGAACTATGAACTAGTTATCGAGCTAATACTAAAGAAGATAAAAGCAAATAGATCGTCTCCAGTTTGCTTTAAATCTTTGTTTCAAATAAGTTGACGACAGGATTATTTTCACTCAGGGTTACTGTACTGTAAAAATTCCCAACAATTCACTGTAATTTTTATATAAAAGGCAAATATTTATACAGCAGGAAGGTTTTCAATATGGCATCAAGGGCACAAAGAAGGAATGTATGTAGGACACAAGAGTTTAGATCAGGCCTGAAGAAATGAGACCAACCCAAGCCGAGCCCATACATTGTGCTGAAGCCTGATCCAACCCGACTAATTAACTCTAATTAGAGAGTCAAGCCCGAAGTAAACCTGATCTATTACTTTAAACTGCTACCAGATTAAAATCCTTCCAGACCTCCGACTTTGCACTCTGCTGGCTTATTAGCGTAATTTCCCCCGTTTTTAGCGTATGTGTAAGATGTTCCAGCTCCATCTTGTTGCTTGTTGTGACCGCAGGGTGAGTCAACAGCAAATGATCTGGGATGTGTGACTGACAGGAGCAGGGCGAGGCCACGTGCGCATGCAGGGAGCTGTATGCGCCTTGACTGCGTTCGCTACAGTCTGATTAGCTTCAGCACCACACTTTGATTCCTGACCAGGCTAAACTGGCCGCCCTTCTATTTAGAGTAGAATAAGTAGATTAAAACATGTTTATGTTGTCCATTCTCCTTCAGGTTTTTCTGTGCTGGAACCTGACTCTGCCCAAATGTCAGGTTGGGTCGGCCTATTGATCTAAACGCTACAAGAAAGGAAGGAAAGAGAAAAGAAGGATAAAAGAAGAAAAGACTAGAAAGACATTAAAAGAAAAGATAGGATGAAAGACAGAAAGATGGGATGAAAATAACTGAAATAGGACACAAGAAAGACGAAAAATGGGATGACAAAGGTGGAAGAAAGAAACGTTATAAGGAAGGAAGCAAAGACAGAATAGGGAAAAAAATTATATATAGAAGGAAAAGAAGAAAAAAATGGAAGACCATGAAAAAGGGAGCAAAGAAGGAGGAACACTAGGAAGGAAAAAGTGAGGAAGGAAGGTAGGACATATAAGATGGAGTATGGAAGGACACGAGGAATTTAGAGGAAGACAAAAACAAGAGGATGAAAAAAAACCGGACAGAAAGTGAGAACAGAAATAAGGACACATTTAGACAAGGTATGAGAAGTAAAACCTGAAAATGCTACTTTTTTTTAGCAGAATTATTGACTTTTCCACATCTATTCAAACTTGAAAAATAATTTAAAAAAAAAATTTTATTCCTGGGGAAAAAAAACAAGTAAAATCAAAACTTCTCCATATTGTGAAGGAGCCCTGATTTTACTGCACACATCCAACCTAGCATTGATCTTAAGTGAGCATCAGAGTGGAACTTTGTTTAATATGAAACTCCTTCGACTGCAGAGTTATAAATAAATTTGTAATTCAGTACATTTATGACTGTGCTTGGAAAAAATATATATTTTTCAGTTAATTCAGCACTGTTTTACTGTGCTAAACCTCAGATATCTGTATTGGCATCAGAAGTGAAAAAAGTGGCTTTCCAGCGGAGTTTCCTTACTCTCCCTGCTATTGTTTAATCGTTATTCTTCCAGTCAGAATATTTTACTCAATGTGTTGCAAATGACGTAATAATTATAAAACTTAAAATCAAGGCTTGCTGTAAATACGAAACTGAACGACACGTCACAGTTAGCTACCCCCCCCCCGCCATGCGAACAAACTTTCTCCGTTAGGTCTAATCAACAATGGCCTGTAAGAGGAAACTGTTGAGCTTTGTCATAAACATTGGCTTCGTAATAGCGGGAATCTAACACGACGATGGCTGACACAGCAGGAGAATTGGATAACAGACGCAAAGCGAGGCAGACAGACAGCAACACAGATTAGACACATTAACAAGAGATTACTGGCTGTGATCAGTTAAAGTGTTCGCTGCGATGCATCTTGAAAGCGAGAGGAAAGGCGAAACATGGCAGCAGACAGTTGGACAAAGCGAAGCTGTAAAAAAAAAAAGAAGGAAAGAAAAGAAAAATCAGGCGGCGAGAACTGTAAATAAGAGATTAGCGAAACGGAGACAGAAGGAAGAAAGGCAACTTTTCTGGAGGCATTTTACCAACAACCCTGGAAAACACACAGCAGGGTTAACTGTCAGTGTGATGAAGAGAGCTCTGTCAGTCAGGCCAATCACATCTGATTGGTGCTCATGGGTGGCAGACTGGTGACAGGCAGCCAAGAGACGCAGGCAACGCTCATCAGCATGCCAGCTAAAAGAGCAGTTTATGCGTGTGTGTGTGTGTGTTTGTGTTTCTGTGTGTGTTGTACAGATAAGAGGAACTGACAGCTTACAGCTGGGGGTAAGAGCCGTGTATGTGTGTGTGTCTTGTGTCTGACGCAGTTAGATATCTTAACTATGCTAATGAGAGATCAGCAGAGAACGATTGGGGAATTTCATGCTGATTTTGTACCGTCAAGGTGACACAACACGCAGGGTTGAGCTCCGACACACACACATGCGCGCACGCTCGCACTCGCTCGCTCACACAAGTTGGAGTCCCAAACAAACAAATACTAAGTAACATAACAGTATGCTCTGAATATAGACTCCTATGCACTTTTGTGCCCTTGAAAATTAACTTTCGCTCTCCCGTTTATCAAAGTTTTGTCCTTCACAGAGACGCCGTCCCTCCCTGGCCGGTTAAAGACAGCTTGACTTGTGGGCTGCTGGTGCTGAGCGCTCTCACCAGACACCTTTAATCTAAACCAGAGCACGCTGGGATGACTGTCCAGGCCTTCAAGCTGACAGAAGGCAGAAGAAAACACACTGTTTCCTCTTTCAAGACTGCTGCATTAGTCAGGCTGCTCTGTGTCTCTGTGCATGTGCGCATCAGGCATTACATCATTGTCTCGCTGCAAGTTAAGAATAGCCCCGTCAGAGCCGGCGCTGACTTATTGGGAGCAGTACAATCCAAAGATATTACTGTAGGTCTATCCGTGTGGGAATATGATGACCTCCTTACGTTATAGATGAACTCGACTCCTTTCTCGTTCTTACATACCGGGGCCCTCCAGGACTTCCGCGCAGCTGAAAACCTCCAACCAGCAGCTCTGTGCAGACGCTTCTGTCATTTCTTTCTGCCTCAGTATATGAAACGTGACTGGTTTTATTTATTTTTTTCTGTGCATGCGTTTTGCCGCAGCCAATCCGGAGCCGTACTTGTCATCAATGTCAGGATGCACCTTCTGTTAAGACCATTTTAAAGCTACACCCGTGGGATTAGGCCTTGTAGGGATGTGTTACGGAATCACACACACACACACACAAAGCTGAAAATGAGACGGCATCAGAGTGGACTGGGCATGGGCCGGTTAAACCTCGAAAGTATTCCAACCTGATTGATGCCCAGCTGTTCAGAAACGTAAAAAAATCTGATCTATTTCCAATCAGTAAACCCACTATATCTAAGGGCAGTAAGATGACAACCCTCTTCAGTGTGGACGCTGTTACTGTGTGAAGAAGACTTTTCCACTAAAGCTGTCTTCTTCAAACTACAGTTAGTTTACTGAATAACTAAAAATAATAATCGATAAGAGGCTTAAGAACGGGTTGTCAATTTAACATGGAACGCTTTGCCTTGTTAAAACTTAAAAGAGCTTACACAATAAAATACTAATGCTCTTTGAAAGGAGGAATGTATGTCTACAGGAGTATTTTTCAGTTTCTCAGTGTGAATTGCACAATAGCAGGCCACCAGCACGCACATATACCCTTAGCTAAAAGTAGTTAATTCAATAAGGGCATTAAGATACAAAGATTTTCATTTCAGGTTGTATATTTTAAGCTGTTGTGTTATTGCAAGAGCAATTTCAAGTTAGGTGGTCCGTGAGTGTTTGCTAAATGGGTTAAGTGGTCCTTAGCCTGGAAAAGTTTGAGAAACACTGCTGTAAAGTGATTTCAGTGCTCACCCATTGCTTGGTCTCAACCGGTTCTGCAAAAATCACCCATTTCCTTCCCCACAACCAGAGTCAAGTCTGTTGATTCTCCATGTTTTATGCTGTTTTTGTGAAGCGGCATAGTGCATGGATATAGTTTAATTAGCGATAGCGCAAATCTTTCCCGCCAACAGCTGTTACTCTATAACCATCACTGCTCCCAACAAAATCATTAAGTGTTTACGTCCCTGCTGGCATATGATTAATCACCTGCTCTGCTTTTACTCGTTTTTAAATAACATTTCCACTGTTATTCCACATCTGTTTTTCTGCACTTATACTGTACTGTAAATAGTCTGTCTTTTTTTGATGCTCAATCCACAACCACGTTATCTACATTTCTGGACAAAGTGATCCAAGTCTGACATTCTTTCTAATAATTACACAGTATTTTCTGTTGCAGGATATTACTGTAATTGTTTTTATTGTTAAACTTGTTGCTTTATAAATTGTTTTTAACTCTTTAATAACTTTTTTTGTGTGAACTTTTATATTGGATAAAAGTCTGTGTGTGTGTGTGTGTGTGTGTGTGTGTGTGTGTGTGTGTGTGTGTGTGTGTGTGTGTGTGTGTGTGTGTGTGTAG
>CAEFZX010019537.1:0-18729 GCA_903066825.1 Alfaro cultratus | reverse complement strand
TTTGTACAGCTTACATGGAAATGTGAATAAAAGCAACATTTAACTTTTTCTATTGTTTTGGCCAATCTAGGAAAAGTCTTAAAATCTCAAGTTAAAAAAATAACATTTATTGGATTTTTGGGGGGGGTTTTACACAGTGGCGGGTCATTTTGACCCGAGGACAATTAAGTTATCAAACCTATTTAACAGAAAATGCAGTTTAGGTACCTGAAATACTATTGTGTGGCATTTTCAAAGCAGCCAATCTAGGAAGACTATTCACTTTCCTAGGCGTTGATTGGTCAAACCCAGAAGAGCAAAGATAAGGACGACCATGGATGTTACCAACTGACCTGCTAAGACAGTTTCCACTGTGTCTATTAATGCATATTAATGTATACTCAGTGTTGAATTATTGAAACAGGTAGTTATGAGTATTTTTTATAAGCCTGCTGGATTTTACTAAAAGTGAACTCTGCATGTATGTGTGCAAATCAGTTCCTTATAAATTGTTGAAAGGTTTCCCAATTTGGAAAACATGCTAATTATACCAGACTTTTTTTTTTTCCAGCTGACTTAAGAATCTTCCAAGCCTCAATACTGGCATGAAGAGAATGTACCACACTATTAATCAGCCACACCTGTTTGACTTCAACATGCAGCTCTCCTAAGTATTGATGAATAACTCGCAACGTAACAACCTGAAAACTTACAAAGCCCATTACGCAGCGACGCTGTATGATAAACTGATGCAGAGGCCCGCTTTACCAGCCTGCTTCCGCCTACACACTCACACTTGAGTGCATGAAAAGACACGTGCAGAGAAACTCGTGTTGCCATGACACTGAGAGTTTGTACCCGTTGCAGCTAATCAGCTCAGAAGATAATATTTTAACAAACATACAGTATAATTATGTTAGTTTAGATTATGCTGACTCTTCAGGACGAAAATAGTGAGAGAGAAAAACACAAATTACAAATAATCTGAATTTTTAATCTCAGCACTAGTTCTGTGGGAAGAGTAGACAGCACAGCACAGGTGATCTGAGGACGCACGAAAAACTGAGGAAAGAGTAAACACTCTGCTGTTTGTGCTCACATACTTACTGCCTTTCACCCAATATCCTTAAGTCATTTAAATCTGTCAACATCAAGTTGTCATCATGTGTTGGACAACGCGTAGTTCCCACAAGTCTGAATTGGAAGTGATCTGCGCCATCTCAGTAGGCAAACACAACTCAAAGCATAGATGAACCAAGGCTTCAAGTCCAACAGAAAGAAAGAATGTTGAAACGCTTGACCAATGTGCAAGAGAAATTTATATCAACAAAATTGCATGAGACAGAGAATGGAAACATGTCAGACGATGTGGACAAGCTGTCTCCAATTTCCTACTATGACACTTCACTACTTAGTGAACACAAAGGCATCATGAACAGCATCGCAGCCTGAAATCCATGGACTCATACAGTGTCTCGATGGCTTTCTAAAGGATGTCTGAACTCTTCATTTGAATGTCAGGGTTCTGGTTACTGGCAGAATAAGTCCATAGGCTACTTGTCCCTCTTAGCTTGCAGATAAGCTAAGAGGGACAGATAAGCATGTTTAAGAGGGAATTTTCTTAGTTAGCTAAGAAAATTGCTAGTTCGGCATTAGGTGCTACAGTAAATAGCACTGATATTTATCTTAGTATTACACAGAGGTGGGTAGAGCACTCAAAATTTGTCATCAGGTAATAGTTGTAATGCACCTGTACTGTTTATGGGTTAGGATGAGGTGAGAGGTAGTTCTAAGCTTGTGGTTTGTTAACTGTTGTCATAACAACTGCATAGCAGCTGCCTACTAAGATGGCTGTCAGTTTCAAAGTTCCTGGAATGTGACATGAAAACTATGTATTGGGTTCAGTTTGACCTGAGTTCCACCCTCCTCTGTGTGGGGTTGTTTTAGTCAGATCCCCGCTACTTGTTCCATGGTTAGTTCCTTGTTGCTTCCCTTTGTGCGATCATGGCTATGTACTATTTGTCTTAATTTTTGTTTTGTCATTGAAAATACCTCTTCACCTTGACGTCGTCTGCATTCTACCTGTGTCTGGGTTCTACGGTGCCACAAAACAGAACACCAATAAGATTCCAATTCCATTCACTTTCTATATGACCTGATTTTTGTGTGCTCATATAGATTTTTCGCTATATTTTCTTCACTGAAACACTAGATTTGATTAAAGTATCACATCAAATCAAAATGCTGGGGTTTTTTTATAGTCTGAGCAGTCTTTCTACAGAATTGATGTTTTTTAAGTATTGCAGTGACATAATTCACCCTTCCAACCTGCATTCTCTCATGCCTTAGATGTGCTCTACAAAAAGAGGCACAAATAATTTCCCTAGAATAATTTATAGACAAATGCTGAAGCTGACAAGGTCTAACTTGTATTAAGATCTATTTTGAGTGTCATTTAAATGTCTGCTTTGACTGAATCCCTTAAAATCGTCATTTAATCTAATTAACATCTTGACTGTTTTTTGTCCCAACATAACCTGAATGCACACAAAGTTAGCGGATTCCTCTCAAACTCGAGTGATAGATTTGTTGTTTGTAAGACGATCCTACCACAAAAATTTTTTAACCATAAATATTGCATATACGCAGTTGGTATTTATAAAACATTTTTCATTCATTGCACAGTTCTATACTAACTCCTGCTTTTCTGCCACAAAAAATACCATAAAATACATGAAGGTTTGTGGATGCATTGTGACAGAAAGTGAAAAAAACCCAAGGTGGTGTATTCTGAGGTTTCAGTTTGTTTTATACTCTCATGTAGACATCTGTAAACATCTTTAGTTTGTTTTTTTTGTTTTGTTTTCTTGCTGAATATAGATCCCCCCCCTTTAAAGACTCAAGTCTCGTCATATCACCAGGTCTCTGAGCTGTCACATCACATGATGGTCAAAATGGCACAAATAAGACAGGAGTTGTTCAATTAAAGCACATGCTATGTAACTCGCCACACACTGAGGTACCAGCAGGACTCGGCAAAGAAACATCCAAAATATTTCCATACACGTACACACACATACACACACACTCACAAATCAAGACGCTCCTGCTGCCCACACACTGGCATTCGCACAGACAAGAAGCAGAGGCGCACATGTGCACACACAAACAGGCACATGCTTTAACACACACCAACACTTGCACACACCCTAGCCTTTACCAGAGGATGGATCTCCGTGCTGGGAGCTTATATAAGGGGGAGTGGGAGGCTGAAAGCTATTTCAGGACCTGAAAAGACGCAAGTGTGTGTGTTTGAGTATGGCTATAGTACCCGTATGGATTTTTTACCGGTGCTGCTTTATGAGTCTAGGCCCACTCTGAGGTTTATAAGCACTCTGATTCAGCTGGGTTTCGTAAGCAGTCAAGTTTGAAGTGAAGTTTGGCTCAGAAGCTCTGGCAGCGCTGAAGGTCTACGGACCTACAATGTGTTCAGTCACACCCCGGAGCGGCCTGCACACACACACATACACACACAATTCCAATGCACAACGACCTCAGAAGTCTGCGTAGCAACTGGAAACTGCCCAAATGTTGCCCTGTTGGAGCTATAGACAGTTTAAGTGCATCCAGATGGTGGGTTAGCAGCATCTTTCACAGCTCTGATAACAGCCTTTCTAAACCTTTTAATTGCAGTTGTCGTACAAAAGTCTCTTTCTTCAAGCTGAACCTGGACTGCAGAAACTGAAGTTGCTGTGACTGCAAGCTGATGCAAAAGACAAAGAGCTGTGTACGAGGACTGGTGGGCCACTTAAGACAAGGTTGGTCCTGATGAACTGTGACTTCTGCTGGAAAGGTGATGGTCTGTTCATTTGTTTTACTAAAGTTGATGTGAAGAAAGATTATTCAAAGTTTAACAGATTTTTATTTCTTTGTTTTTACAAATAAAAATCTGAAAAGTCATTGTTTTGCAATTCACAAGTACAGTTATTACGTAATTATGTCAGTGAAGGTGTTTTCACGCCTGATTAGTCCAGTAGCAAAACTGCAACATTGATTACATTTCCAGCTGGTGCAGTTGACCTTAATCCTACACTGTCAAACGAACCAAACGTTTTGAAAAACCTGTTCTCCTCCTCGCCTGTGGTGGCACGGCACAGAGAACCACCGAAGGAAACGAGATGAAAACATCTGAAGAAGACACAGCACAACTTCCTTCATCACAAAATGTAAGTAAAAATNGGGGGCAGAATAATAAGAAGAAGAAGAAACAGTACAGATACAATAGGCCTTCGCAGCGCTTTGCTGCTCGGGCCTAATAAAGCGGCATCAGATTTTAGAGGTTGCAGGATTTCTCTTTCATATTTGATATAAGTCTCCTGCTAGCAATAGACTTGTGCATTTGTTTTGGTTGTAGTCATGCATAGTGCCCCAGTCTGTAATCCACTTCCTGCTTTTGAAGCGTATCACTTGTGTCAAAGGGTTTTCCTTCCACAAGCTTCTCACAACAGCTCATTCCGAACTTGTGGAACTGAGTAAGGTTTGTAGGACAAATCATGCATACAGCTTTTCATATGTGCCCTAAAGTTCTCTAGGATTGAGATCATGTCTTTGTGACGGCCACGCCAACACATTGCCTTTGTTCTCTTAAGCGACTTTGGAACCACTGGGTTCTATGCTTAGGATCATTGTTCATTTGGAAGACCAATCTACTGCCAAACTTTACCTTCCTTCTTGACGTTTTTAGATGCTGCTTCAATATTTCTGCATATTGTTCTTTAGTCATGACCTCATTCATTTTATGAAGTGGTAATGGAAAGAAAGAAAAATTGAGAAAAAAAACCCTCCTAACAAACTGTTACTCTAAGTTACCAAGCAGAGATCAATGATTTTCACTCAACCAACATTTTTATTGATTCTTACAAGAATGAGAACAGAAAGCAGAGACATCCACCTGCGCACATCGCCTGCTCTGTCTAGACAAAAGAGTCTCTACCTTTTATACCCGGGTTATCTATAAGAGCTGCCACACCAAAGTATCTCAGCAGAGGACTGGGTTAAGTGAACAGCATGTCTGATCTGTATTGTAATCCCTTAGATAGAATGTTGACAAAGATTGAACTTTGAACCTAGGGGAGACATAAGGTCCAGCAAATTAAAATACAATGAGCTCACACATAAATCTTTTGAATCTTGTGAATACTTTCCCCAGGTCATACAAAAGAGTTGAGATGGTTTAATGTCCTGTTTTATTTTCCTTGTTGTGATGGCCATCATGGACCAACTTTAGTCTCATCAGACCACAGGACATGTCTTCAGAGATAAAGTTCTTTGTCTCTGCAGTCATTTACAAACTGAAGTTTGGCTTTTTCTGGGTGTTTTGAAGTAACAGCTTCCTCTTGGCTGAGTGGCCTTTTCAGCTCATTTCAGTACATGTCACGTTTCAGTGTGGATAATGAAGGTCTGTGGGTTTTGTTCTGGAGTCAATTTGCACATTTCAAACTTAGATCATGTATTCTTTCTCTCATTGTTGTGGCATTTAGCAAATTCAAACAATTTTGGTCAATCCAAAAGTGACACATATTTTTAATTGTATCAAGACAAAAATTGGCATAGAAACCCTGCAGTGTGAACTAGGTATTAAAACAAGAGAAGTTTGGTCAGATTTAAATTCAGACAGTAAGAAAAAAACATTGTATATAAGTCTTTTTATTCAGTGTACATAAACTTCTAGTTTATCTTTAACAATCTACTGGCACACTTGAGTTTTCCAACTGGGGAACAATATAGGATATGTCTATTCTGTTCTATAAAAGCTTTCAGGCTGGAGTTTGCACAATCAGTCTTATTTCCAGCTTTCACAAAGTCTCTTGAGACCATAATCAGCAGAACTAAGCTTTCTTTAGGTCTGGAGGAAACAGGATTTGTCTAACTTGATGCCTGAATGACTGAAGGCAGGGAGCGGTAGCTGGAGGGAGGTGCTGACATAAGTGCACAGATCTAAAGTTTGTTCTTGTTAGTGTGATTCAGCCTAAGTGTGGGTTCTGGAGAGCTGAGCTACGAAATGTAAAGTCCTCGTCTTCACTAAAACCATCCAAATCAGCTTCAGGAGGATTTAAAAAAAAAAAAAACTGGCTGTTGAAGAAGCTTAAATAGTAGCCTGAGGTCATTAAAACACAAATGGACCTTGGAGATCAATGTTTAAAATCTGCTGTGTTGAGAGTGAAAGCGCCAAAATGCTTCCCAAGAGGATTAATGCTTACAGAACCGGGGGCAGCAAGAAAAGTCACTGAAGACAATTAAAAATGAAATAAAACTTCTTCTGCCTCAAGTAGAAATCAATGTTTTTCTGCATAACTGTTATGAATATCAAGGATTTTGGTTGGAAGCCCTTCCAGGTGTTTTGGGTTCTTGCTAAGATCCCTTTTGAAATCCAGCATTTTTGCAGCTTCTCAGTGTGTCAGTTTGGCTTATGTTTCTGCTGCGCATATATCTGGAGAGACTCAGACAGAAAAAAACAGTGATTAAAAAGTTTATTGATATCAATAAATTAAAGTTCTTTGGTGCTCGGCGGAAGACATGCTGTGAATTGCAGTGAGCTTGGATGAGCATTTCCGATTCTGATTAGGGATATCTTTCCCCCGGGGCCTGCACACTGGTGGTGGAGGTCAGAGAAAGGATGGAGGCCTGAAGAGCCAGGAGCATGGAGGTGGAGAACGGGTGGAGGTGGGTTGAGCAAAGCGGATGATGCCATCAATGAAGGTCCTTATAAACGGAAGCTTGATCGATGATTGGCTGAGACGGGGCATGGTCTGACGCTGATGGGCTGGTGGCGGATGAACATGATGAGGCGATTGGGTGATGTAAGTGAGTGGAACCTTTGGAACTTTAGTACAGAAAGAAAAGCTTAGGTGCAGTGGTTAGAGCGGGTGAGTCTATAGACCTCGACAAGGCCGTTCTGAGTTCGACTCCCATCCTCGCTTTCTTTGCCACATGTCTTTCCCCACTTCCTGCCAGATTACTGTAGAACAAAGGCCACTAGTGCCACAGAAATTCATTTAAGAAACGCCTCTAAGTTTCAAAAGTACGCAGGAAGTGTGAGAAGGTACTAAAAGGCTTCAAGGTGAAGAATAATCAGAGCTAAAAGAGGATTTGAGAGTGGAGCATGGAGGTTTGAGTTCAGCTTCTCTTTCATCCCTTGCTGACAGCAGTTACATCCAAGCAGCCCCCACAGCTTGCATCACACATCTCACTCAACTCCACTCACACCCACCAAGGACTTTCACAGAATCCCACTAGCGACACCCACATCCACTCAACGCCCCAGCGATCACCACTCCCTACATTTGCTCGTCTAATGCAAGCAGTCAGCATTAAAGGGCAGCAAGACTGAATGGTGAAACCTTTGGTGACACCTCAAAAGGCTGCACAACAGTGGTCTCAGTAATAGGTGTGTCTTCATTTCTGAAATTCCAACTTCCAGTTTCTAAAGTGGCTTAAAGGGGATTGTTTACTTGTGTAGGGATAGGGAGGATGGTCAGAGCTTATGAGGAGAGAGGTGGACTTAATTGCAAGCCCTGAGTTCAGAATGGCCCGTAGTTCAGGCCTAAGTCTAATTTACAATCTGCGGCAAGACTTAATTAAATATCGGTAGTTGTGATTCCATTAGAAATGTATGCAATACTTTGCTGATATTACGCTAATGTTGAAAAAACACGATTTCGCAATTGCAGTGTTTCCAAAAAATAAGAAATGCAATTAAAATCACACCTGAGTAAGTTTGTTCAAGCAATAAGACCTTAAAAAACATGCCTGGCCATCATCCTCCTACAACATTCAGTTGTAAATCACAACTGGTATGATGTGAAAAAGGTGTTTAAATTTGCAGCATACCTACTTCTACTCATCTCAGAAAACACCTCATCCTAGAACAAAAACTTTTTATGGAAAAACTAGTTTTTCGTCATTGGCGTGTTTCCGAAAAATATATTTATTTTTGTAATTCCAATTTGTAAAATTTTAGTCAGTGGGATCACATATAGTGTTTCCATCAATGTGCATTAGAAAAGGTTGATCAAAATAGCAAAATTCTAAAGGAATTTATTAATTTTGCAAAAAGGTTTTACGCTGCCTTGGGGTGTTTTTTGCTCGAGAGCTAAAAAGAAGTTTGTAGTTGAGAGGAGGAACCAGGCGTGAGGGAGCGCGGCCCAAACGCTGTGCCCTCGCATGCCCAACCTTTCACACACACTGGATGGTGCAGGTACATTTATATAAACCCTCTTTAAAGGCTCATTTGATTTTAGGAGAATGTGGCTCCAACTTCAAGCATAAACACCATACTGCTGTTGGCTCCCGCGCTAAAGGGACATGAACACATGTTTGCCGAATAAGTTCTGATGTAGCGAACTTTACCGTCTAATGTTGGGTCTGTACCTTACCAGAGGGACGAAAGTCTGAGAAATGTCTAGTCCAAGCCTGTAGCATAGAGGGGATGATTCTCTCCATTTTTATGAGATGTGTGGTCCATGCTAGTTTCCAACCTCTACTTTTTATTGTTTATTAGAGCCATGCTTTCGTCAACAGTTAACAAAATGTATGCTTTGCTTAGCCTGGTTGGTTGTTCTAAATCAATAGATAGAAACTTGCCTTATTTGCGTTCCTTTATTGCAACATGTTAAAAGTTTGCTCAAAAGTCACATGACAATTGGATGACAACATAGCTAAAGTCTGTTCACAGATCACCATCCAATCGGATTGAGATTAGGCTATTTTGAGAGAACAAACAGGCAAAAGCTGGACGAGACCAACTCTGATAGACTTCCAGCTGTATCTGCAGTGAAAGGTGGTTCTACCGCATTAACACAGCGGGGGCTGAATAAAGGCAAGCTGTACCAAACCTTCAACTCCCTGTTTGAGTGAGTGGGTGAATAAAAAAAATCTACCTTTCCTTCGTGCTGCTGTATCTACATGGTGCTGACCAGGAGCGCCGCCTGCAGGACATTATCGGAGGGTGCACACAATACTGTTACAGCACCTGACCAACAAAAGCATGAGGCACAAAACCAGCACAAAACCTAAACCACACAAATACAGGCCACTGTATTTGTGGACTTATATATGTATATAAATCCGCTTTTATATACATATTTTGGAATATAGGAACTGAAGCAACAATGTTTGCTAGATTTGTAGTCTCTTTGGCAAAGTTTCAACTAGATTTAATTGTTTAATCCTCCTGCAGTCTTAGTGCGACGCTCAGCAAGATGTAGAAGATATTCATTGTCAGTCAACCAGGTGACCGAACTACATCTTTAAAACAAAGACAAATGAATTTAGACACTAGAATTATTAAGAACCAAAACAACAAAAAACATTTTTACGTTTAATAAACATATAAAATTTGGATACAAAAAACAAAGGCCAGAGTAACAAATCAAAAATATTATTTTGATTATAATTTTTCAAATTTCTTTTTTTTAAAGAACTTTGTTTAAGAACTGATTTCCTAAAATGACATATGAGAAAATGAACTGCCACATAGTGACATGACTACTTCCATAACTGGCCCATATTTGGCATAGAAACCAGGTACGGCACACGGTCAGTGGTCCAGGTATTCCCCGCCTCATGTGAACCGTGCCATCATTCACACTCATTTCAGGTTGCATCATATACTAAGATGTAATATCGCGGGGGCAATTTCAGGTCGCTTGGTCCGTGATTGTTTGTTAAATGGGGTAAGTGGCCATCAGCCAGAAAAAGTTTGAGAAAAACTGACTTATAGCAAGAATTGTTAGATTATATATATATTATATATATATATATATATATATATATATATATATATATATATATATATATATATATATTCCCTTTTACTTATAGAAAAATCTCAAGGTATGCACTATGCGCACAGCTGCAGGCGCCATTGGTGAAGCCAAATGCTGGGGGGAAAAAAACACCAAAGCAAATTGAAAAGGTGTCACATCCTCATTTCCGACTTCCCAAGTGTCCTAGAGGGGGTGATAGGAAACACTAGAGGAGGCGTGTTTACGAAAAACAAAACGAAAAAACTCCCTGTGGCCCAATGACTCCAGCGCCGAGCAGGGAAATAAACTGAACTCCAGGTTTTTCATTTCCAGACCATATGAGATCCAACATAATTTACCTACAATTTACTAAATTAAAAACGAATAAGATTAAAAACCTCATTAAGAAGCAAACATTTACACAATTAATCATGAGGAGATAAAACTTCTGGCTCTCCCCAAAACAGAGTGAATTATGTTTTTTAATCTAAAAGTCTAAAAATTCTAAAGGGGCAGAATTGTGTTTTCCAGACAGAGCAATTTTATAGCACAATCAAGTAACTAAAATTGACTTTGTAAGTTGGGGCCTGTCTCTAAGAAACTCCTGCTCTTTCTGAAGCTCTGCCTTCAGTACATTATCACATCGCTCCATTAACCCTTTAACATTTTTACCAGCGTTGCACTTAGAAGTAGCTCATTTAATGAGCTCAGCAAATGCAGAGTTTCATCAGGCGTTAGCTCATTTCTGCTGGCTAGTCTGAAGGAGCTGATTGAGGGAGTGGCAGTGGAAGCTTGGAAACTGCAGCTCAGAGGAGGAGCATTGTCCTTGAAGGCGGAGCCAGGTCCAGCTAGTTTTACATAACTGAATGGTTGCTATGGAGATTAAAGGATTTCTCACATGGATCAAATAATGAAATCAGGCCTACAGGTATGTCTTGGATGAGGTAATAGAATGTAACATAATGTAAAGCTCTAAAAGTTGATTTTACACCATAGTGCTCCTTTAAAACAAGAAGCTGATTAAATACAAATGTAAATTACCAATAAATACTAGATTACCAATAAATACTATTACGTTATTGGTAATGCTATTACCAATAAATCAGGCTGTAATCTGGCTCATTTAGCAGCAGCTTGGAAACCCTTGCTGGGACGTCTTTGTTTTTCTTGAACTTTGTTTAAAACTTCACTAAACGGATCAGATGTCAGATTTTTGTCTTGGCAGATTAAACTTGGGTTTTGCTCATCCAATCAAATCACAGACACACCTAAGCAGATTTTCTATTTGTTTTAATCAGAAATCATTGGCTTACAAAAATTCAGGTCGATCAGACAATGATTCGGTGGACGTTGCAAGTGATTGACTAAGACATAAAACCAGGAAGAAGAACCCTGCAGCTCTGGGCTTGAGGTTGCCTTGTGTGGCTCCTGACGTGGGTGGAGGAAATATTTTTATTTATGTTTGCAGTTTCTTTCCCCTCCATGCACGCAGCTCTGGACGCGCCCGCTGGCAGAGCTGCTGTCTCAGAATCTCTGCAACGAAACCATCTGCGGCTTCACTTGTTTTCTCTCTGCGTGCGTCATCGCCATGGTGACCCATGAAGGCTTGTCATAGCTACTTGTCTTCAGAGCTCCTGGCGACGGTCCATCTGCCTGTCTGTTCTACATTCGCTGCGGCTGATGAGCGTCCCCCTGCAGAAGCTTCTTCTGTTTTCTTTTTATTTCTACGAGAGTCCGGGGAGAGGGGGCCGTATCCCGGGAGGGAGGGGGAGCATCCCGGGAGGGGGGTGGCGTCATGGAGATCTGGTGTTCAACACCTTAACAGTCTTGCGGCCGTAATGCCAGTAGCTGTAGCCTGATGCTGCTGTGGTCACAGCTGTAACATACCTGCAGAATCATAAAGAAGATAGTTTTAGTTAAAATGGCTAGATGACGTTTTCAAATCAAAAGCTCAAATGATAGAGAGGATTCATTAATAAACACCTGTTATACCAATTGTTCAGCCGATACACTACTGCCCCTAGTGGTGGTGCCAGGAAAACATTGTTGTAGATTGAAGTGGGAAACAAAATGGATATTAGATTTTTTTAATGAAAAAAACAACAAAATAAAACATTATTTTGATTCTGAATAAACTTCTATTCCATTAAAATACCTCCACCACAAAGCTGCAACCCTATTTATATTTGAATACAATTCAGCCTGAAGCTCTACAGAGCCAACCAAAAATAGTTCTCAGTTCTCTCCATATTAGTCATTATTTTCATATTTTTACCTCTGTATTTATGTCATCATGAAACTAATCTTATACAGAAATTCTGAACCTATTTGACCAACTCTATGTTAAATATTAGTGGTGGAGTAGGGGTGCACCGATTGTAGTTTTCTGGCTGATCTTTAAAAAAGCAGACTGCAATATTCTAAAAATTATGTTATTAAAATGTTCAAAGGGGTGCTCAGGTGGCGCAGGAATTAAGCACAGCCCACATATGGAGGTTTAGTCCTCAACGTGCCTGTCAATTCACTGTCAAATAAAGGCCACTAAAGCCAATAAAACCTTAAAAAAAAAGTTCAAAATAATACAGAAGAGATCAGAAGATTTCAGTTTTGAGAGGAAAGTTTAAACGTTTGTGGTTCTGAGAAAAATAATGCTTATTTAAAATTAGAGGCTACTATGCAACATAAATACTTGCAGTAATTTAGATTTTTATTCCAGCTCCGTATTTGGTCCGAGTCAAAATTATTTGAAAAAGCAGCATTTATGTGCCCGTACAGGAGGAGTTGTTTCTGCTCATTTGTTGCTGGTTTAAGTAAAAAAAAAAAAAAAAAAAAGGAAGGAGAGGGTAAAAATTCAAAGGGACGTCTGCAGAAGTCATGTGACGTTTACCATAAACACTGCAGCAGGGCGCTGTCCGTATAGTGGAAGACCGGAGCAGCCAGAGAGGCGGCAACCAGGAACAGCTGGATGGCCGTGTTCACCTGAACAAACAATTATGCACATTTTCAGTCAAGGTCATCTTTCATCCAGATTCAGCAACATTGTTAGGTTTCCGTGAATAAGAAGGAAAACAGATTTAAAGGTAGCTCTCACCTTGCTGAAGAGTGTGGGTTTTAGCTGGGCTGTAGTGTAGCAGGGGTTAAAAAACTTACTGAAGGTCACCTAGACAACACAAGAGAGATCATTTGTTTAAAAAAAGTAATAATAGTTAAGGATATTATTAATATCGGTCTATAAGGGCCATTGTAGATAAAAAAGGGAGTCAATTTCTGCCAAAAAAAAACTCATTCATTTGAGTATTTTCTAAACAAACAAAAAAAGGGAAATTTTAAAGTTTGAAAACCTAGAAAAAGTAAAATTTTGAGATTAATCTCAAAGTCAAAATTTGAGATTAAATTTTTTCTAGAACACTTCTGAAATTATTCTCAAAATTGAAGCCTTTCTAGGAAGTGTTTGAGTTTTAAAACTCAGAATTTTCTTTGCTTTTTCTAGAAGATTTCTGAGTTTAATATCAACATTTCATTTTTGTCTAACAAATTTGACTTTGGAAACTCAGAAATTTACTTTCTAGAAAATGTCTGAAGTTAATCTCAAGTTTTATTCTTGCACATTTTAGACATTTTTAGCTCTGAAATTTCCCAATATTTTCTAGAAGATTTCTGAGATCATTCTCAAAAGTTTTTTTGGTGTAAATATACTCTTTTTTTTGTCTACAATGGTTCTAGTACACCATGGTACGTCAATCAGTATAATTCAAACTAGCTGAAACTGTTGAGGCGCCATTGATTTTCCATGTGAACAGTGACAGGAAACCACAGGAGCGTTTGATAGAACAGTTTGTCAGAACCAGACCATCTGTACCCATGTTCTCAGCGTTTCTCACCGGTGGAGGAACGGTCTTGTATCTGACCCAGAAGACGGCGGCTATCAAACCAATGTCTCGAAAAATCACTAGAGCTGTCAGCGGAGCTGAAACGAAACACAGCCGGTTAGATTCGCTGCGGCTCTCATACAGATTCATGGACTGTTAGTGAATGATGGCGTGAGACAGAGAGCGGAGCTGAGGCGCGCTGAGTTTAATACCTGGGATAAGTTCGGCGTAGGTCAGACTCACATATAAAACACTGATGAGGATCTTGTCGGCCAGCGGATCCAGAGCGCTGCCCAGGGCCGACTTCTGATTGGGCCACGTTCTGGCAATGAAGCCGTCCAGCTGGAGGAGACACAGGGACAAAGAGGGGACATGGAGAGAGGCTTCAGGGTTCTGACTGGCCAAACAAATCAACACACTGCATGTTGTCAGACGGGTTCTGTTTGAATGATTTCTTCATCACAACTTCTGGCAGTAATTAGATTGGAATTGACTTTTTTTTAGGGTAATTCTTCTTTTTCTAGTTTTCTCATCCCTGTTGTTGGACATTTATTCCCGCTGGTTTTGGATGCTGTGGCGCTGGAAGGACTTTTGTTCTTAATTTTTATTTTCAGATAGTAAACAGAGATTTAAAGAGGAGCGGCAACAGTAAACAAATGAGATTGTTTAGTCAGTCCCTCCGGGATGTTGCAATGTTTTTTTTGTGTGTGTGATTATTGCAACCTAGAAGGACTGATTTTGCAGCACCTTTTTCAAAAAGTTGCACATTTTTTAAGTTTTATTTTTTTGTCATAATGTGGTATTTTAAAAAAAAAACTACAATGATTGGACATAACCTTCCCTTTCCTTCTCTTTTTCACCCTCCCTACCTGAGAAGACCCAGCTTCACCGTCCTGCTGCTGCATCTGGTCTAATGTCTCCTCCCTGACTCTTTGCTCTATTGTGACAAAGATTTATCTTAATTATGTGGAACGCAACAAGTAGCGCAACTTCTGTGCAGAAATTAATTCTCAACATTAACAAACTAGCAAGGAATGTAAAACAGGCAACAACCTTACTATTCCTGTTACAAGCTCAGTATGACAAACTGACATGGATTAACTAATCATTATTTAGCTAACAGTAATTTTATGCAGCATCACTCCACAGGTGAAACCAGAGTCAGTATGCGTAAGCTCATGATGTGTTTAAAGACGAATTGGAAATTTACAACATCTTAACTGATTAAAAAGTTGGAACGGCTTATAAGAAAGAGAAGAATAAGAAAATCCTGCAGCACACCTTAAAATGTCGTTGGCAAAAAAAAAAAAAAAAACAGGGTAAATGTTACTGTCAAGCGTCACACACAGTTTCAGGTTCAACTTTCAAGAGATGTCAATAAACAGGAAGTTAAATCAGAAGGGGGCCAAGAATTCAGCTGAGTTGAAGGATTGGTTGAAAAAGAAAAACAGAAAACATTAAGATGAAAAGCTGCAATGACTGGTGAAAACTCAAAGTCGCCAAAAATTCTAAACTAATGAGTGGATTTTACTTCCTTCAGATTAGCATAGCTAGCTAACAACTGATGATGTCATCTAGGACATGTTGCTGTTGAATATAATCTCTGCTGCCTGAATATTGAGCTGTTAGCATTTCATAACAGCCATGAGACTGTCATACAGCAACAGTCTTCAGATAGAGGCCAATTTTGCGAGACTGACCGCTACTGGAAATCCTTCCTGCCCAAAGCATCACCACCCACAATGACTCTCTGAATTGACTTGAATGATTTTAATTAATATTTAATTTTCCTTTGGGATAAATGAAGTATTTTTGAACTGAACTGAAACATTAAAGTGAGACGAAAAGAGTCAAAAACAAACAATTTCACACAGATTTAATTTCACACAGAACTATGTTGTTTTTTTTTTAAACTTTCACTTTTACTGGAATAAATAAGACACATTAGTAAAAAGACAAACTATGAAAAGCTGAGAGAGTTACCAGGTCAGTGGCTCCTGCCAAAGCAAACAGACCCAGGCTGAGGTAAAAGTGCTGCTGGGTGATCAGATAACCCAGATATGGAGCCAGCAGAATCCGACACACACACAGCAGGTTGGGGACTGTCCATGGGTTCTCATACTGCAGAGAGAGGGGTAGACACAGAGGGGAAGAGGTTACAAACAGGTTACAGATGGAAGTTAATGGAAACATAAAAAACAAAAAAAAATTATCAAAGCTCTTCCTGGAGAAAATCTCGTCTGTCTGCTTATCTATGCTGACTTATTCGTGGGATGTGGAGGGAACAGATATCATCTTTATCATTTTCTGTTACAAAAGTTTTTTGCTTTTTTACTCAAGGTTGTTTTGACTTGAGGAAAAGATATTTAAAGGGGCAAGTTAATGTCACCAACAAACATGAAATTTAAATGCTAAAAACTAAAAACTTTAAGGTCAGCAGAACTACCAGTGAACTTTAAAAGCAGTGGGAGCGCAGAGCAAAAAGTTCAGACTCTGCACATTTGACATGCATGTGAAGGGGAGGTCAGTACTTGGCCTGTCTTTATACAAGACCAAAAACACAACAACACAACCTAACTGACAGGAGAAGTCTTTGTCTATCTATGAAACTGATCTACCTCTGCAAAGGTCTGATAATCAGCTGCTATGTTGCTTAATTTAGCAACTTCTCAGACAATTTGTTTTAAAAAACATTGGTATCAGCAGGTCAGGATTTTTAAAGTTAAAACTGCAATTGGCACACCTCCTAATTATCACTTTAAAATATTTGCTGCTCTACCTATAAAGAGAAAAGTAAAAAATTCTCACAACAAAAGTTTTTCTTCAGACTGTTCTGGTAAACCATATGAAATGTTGGTGGCTGCTGACCTTTAACCCCACTTCTTGCAGAAACATAAACTCTAGATTTACCTAGAATTTTAAGCAGGAGATTATCTATCAACTTAAATATGTTGTCAAAATGAGCAACAAACAGAAATGTAAGTTGTAGTCTTCAAGTTTGGCTTAAGATCACAGTATTCAGAGACAGGCTGTCAAACAGGAATCAAGCTCCACAATAAGTGTCCAGATTTTTGTGACATTAAAATGTCTCACTGCAGTCAGTCAAAGAAAATCTGCTGTTAACAAATATGGATAAACGAAGATGCTAAAATAATCAATAAAATGATGAGAAGGACAACAGTAGACTAAACCAGAATGACTTCCAACACCTGAGGTCTGAAGAATTCGATGGTTGAAATCCGCTCTCTTGTCCTTAATTCTTTGTGAAAGGTCATGCTGAGGAGGTCAGAACATTCAGCTTCAGGTCTGCAGTTCTTCTGAGGATCCTCTTCCAGAGAGGAGTCTGAACTCAGTGTCTTTCAAGGGTGATTTATAAGTCAAGCCTATCTGGAGACCTTTTCACAATAGACATGATCTGGGCTGAAAGGCAACAGATTCGCTGCAAGCAAGGTCAAGTTCTCCAAAACAATCCAGGTCAACAGATTGTTTTATCACGAAGCCACACAATCTGAGAAAGAAATTGTTTTTGTGCTGTGGGAGGAAGCCAGAGTATCTGGAGAGAACCAATGCACAGAAGGGGAGCGCATGCAAACTCCATACAGACAGCAGGGTTGCACTGATCACTGAAGCCTGACCTGTCGATTCTGGCCGATACGGATTGTTTTTGGTCTGAAATGTTGCTAAATATAACAAGAAAGTCTGCCAAATACTGAGCACATTTTTAATCATGAACAATCCAGACCTTGTCATGAGGAACATGATTCTCAGAATGGCACTTTCAGTGCATCCTGGGTCATATTTTCACAACAATAAAAAGTGTTATTTCTCTGAAAGCATATTTTTGCCAATATGCAGATTAGTTCAAATATTCTGCCATGACTCCATGAAATTAGCTGGGAAACTTTTGAAACTACTCTGAATAATTAATTACTGTAGTATTTGATAGGATCAATTTGAATGTATGTGACTGAATACATGTTTTGATTTTCCAAAGTGACTTAAGACATTTGTTGTGAATTGGTGCTTTATAAATAAACTGAATTGAATTATGATGCTGTGTATTTCTGCTGTGGGAAAATAAACAAATGTGTATACGCCTAAACTTACGTCTGCTATATTTTGCTGTTCTACAAGTATAGTAACTGATTAAATGATTAATACTGTAAAAACAAGAACTATAATATTAGCATCACCATGCTACCTTTCATTTTTAGTGACCTTGATTTAACTGTACTTGCTGTCCATATGGGAAGCTGCAGCCCTCTGACCAGTGGGAGGGTTTGGCTGCCTCTGTCCCCCGTTTGGACTCACCAGTTCCTTGAATTTGAACAGTCCTTGTCCCGGCACCGTGTCCCTGTCCCTTGCTGTGGACTTGTCAGACGCCTCCTCCGTCTTCCTGCTGCAAAGTCCTCGGACTCTGGGGAGAAACAGCGGTCTGAAAACGGCCGCTGACCTTTCAAGACCTCTTCGGTGCACAAGCACAGATCCCTCCGCGAGTCCAAACGTTTTCACTCGCTGGACGCTCGAGCGCGAACCCCGGCAGTCCGTCCATTTGAGTTTGAAGAGCCACGAGCCACTAAGCCGAGGCCGTGTGAGCCTCACGCTCACCGTGGCAGGTGGCTGTCCGAGCCGCCATATTTTGGGCGCAAGCCGACACACACCCGGGCAGCGCTCAGGAACGCTCGCTGCCTTGAGAAACAGTGAAGCGGAAAGCCGGCTCAAACACGTCACTATCATCTTCGAGAGGCTCGCATTACTGACCAGCTGCCGGTGTGTCGTTTCCCCGCGTGCTCATCGCGGGTTACCGATCCTGATGGCAACCCTGTGAGGGCAACGCGGCTGCCATGCTACCGGAAATACATACGGCACAAGATGTCTTCTTCTTCTTTTTGAGTTTTATTGGCGGTTGGCAAAAAAACGTTGGGTGTGCATTACCACCACCAACTGGTAAGGAGTGTGGACCACGTGACAAACCCCCCCCCAAAAAAAAACAAAAACAAAACTATATCCTATAATATAACTTACTCTGTTTCAAAAATTCAAATATAGCCTGGTATCCTCTGCTTCCCGAATCC
>CAEFZX010019533.1:0-17852 GCA_903066825.1 Alfaro cultratus | reverse complement strand
TGTGTGAGTGTGTGTGTGTGTGTGTTCTGCGCTTATACTTTGCTGCTTAAATATGCAATACATTTTTATCAAATCAATTTCCAATGTGGTCAAAAAGACTACTTCTGTCATGGAAACTGCAGCGGATAATTCATCTTATGAATTAAATGAGCATAAGTGATGTATGTTTATCAGAATGAAATTTTAAAACCTCAACAAAAAGCCAAAAAGGTCGAATTGGTGCGGTATCAGATGGCAGGTTTTATAATTATAAAGTCTATATTTTGAATAAAAAACACCAAGAACATCTTTCATACAAAGGTTTGACAAGTTATATTCTAATTTAGGATAATTGTTTGCAACAATATCAGTCATTCTTCAATTATAGAGAGGATTATATATTTAAATTGAATCAAATTATTTGCCTTATTTCAACTCTCTGCTTTTGTTCTTATTTGTTGTTCAGGCTGTAATTTACATACATAAAGAAAGGTGGATTACCAAATGAAATGAGGCATAGACACGCACAATATCAGTGGTACAGCTGCCTTTCAGTGAGGTTGATGGAGAAGCTTTGCTGCTAAATCAACCACCGAATTTAGTTTGAGTCTAATCAAACTCACCAGTTCTTCACATTTTCAAGCACATATGAACTGATGAGGCTGCAGACTGTCTACCATTTGCATTCAAAGCTACATGAGCATGCAGAAATTAACAGCAACAAAGCATTAGTCACCTCAATATGCACTGCAGTGTATGCTTTCTATGATAATTCTACAACAGATTATTGTTTTCAAAATAGTTATGCAATTAATAACTAAAGCACAGAGACAGTCAGCTTTCTTTGTTTAATAATCCCCTTAACTGTCAGGAGGTCACTGGTTTTCTCATTGATGGAAGTGTTTGGTGACAGTTAAGAGGTTAAAACAATCTTTGTGTTACTTGCCTTATATTTATTCCCTAAGACAAAAACAATTTCATATTTTGTTCTGTACCTGGTAATGCATTTATTGGTAATGCTGTACAAAGGTGTTGTTTCTAGATTTTTCATGTGCATCAGTGTCTGTGATGACAAAAAAAATAGCTTCAAAAAAGACTACGCTTCAAATTTGCTGTGTTACAATTGCCATCCCAATCAATACTCATCAGAGAAAATGAATAATAATCATCATCTTTATTGTTGTTATAGAAACCATGTATAACGTTACAATCCAACGTTATACATGGATTATAACGTTAATAAATGTTATAATAAATCATAAAAACAAAGCGGTGAATCAATTCTGCAAACCTCTATTTTCCAGATTGTCTGTCAGTGTAGAGAACCAAAAGAAGCCACAGTATCACACTGACAGGTGGATTATAACAAACTGTTTTAAAGCACATTGCAGGAAATGCCTTCATTCCATCTTGGATACAAAATATGTTCTTATCATGATCCCCAAGGAAATATTATATATTAGCAAAATTTGGGGATTTTTTTGTTTGTTTGTTTTTATATAAGCTATTCTCAACAGAAATGTCCACCATACAAACCTTCTTTTAATTATTGGAATTTTTCACCTCTTCAATGCCAGTCTCAGCTATTAGAGCTTGTAATTACTTTATATACGTGAGTTATCAAAATATCTCAATTATTACAACTGTAAAGATAACGTTTAATGTGCAAGCGACAATTAAATGGAAAAACTGACACAATAACGTTCAGGATCTAATCTGAAGAACATCTAACCTCTGCATTCCGGTTTCACTGATTGAAAAGCAAAACCGCAAATCAGACAGTCGAGAGAAAAAAAAGGATAATAAAGGAACAGATCCTGGGAGATAGCTTTGCTGCGCCTAACAGCGTTTTCTTTTCCAAATAAACACGCCGAGCTCTTTTCATCTTTAACGCAAAAAGGCTGTCTTGACACCCGACACCGAGCAGCAATGGCTGGAAGCTGAGAGGCCCGAGAAAACAGCCAGGCTGCCTTTAAACTTCACATTCACTGAGACAGAAAGTCCTCCACCGAGCACCACGACAGGTTAGCTCCACAGAAACACTACTTCCAGAGTGTGGAAAAAACCCAACAAAGTAAAGTTTGGGTTGGACCACTGGAGCTACAGTAGCCCACCTTGGTGTTGTACCCTTGGGACACGAAAACCTCAACTTTCTTACAAGGTATGTCTGAGGACGGAGCCGTGTACTAGTTGAGGGAGCACAGCGAGAGGGAGAGAGGGAGAGAGAGAGAGAGAGAGAGAGAGCACAGCAGAGCAGAGAGAACTGCAGCCCCACTGAGAACAGATATCTCCTTACAAAGTTCAGACCTACAGCCCCAGAACAGCAAAAACAGCAATGCTGTAAACAAACAAACAAACAAAAACTCTACGTACCATCAACCGCCATCAGCAGGCAATTCCAGAGCAGCAGCTCTGCCAGCAGACCACCCATTTCAAGTCCTCTCTGCTTTAAATCCATAATTCCCACTCCATTTTAAGATGGTTACTCCTGAAGTTGGAAAGAGCTCCGTTTATCCTGATGGACATGTAGTTGTGTATCACAAGCGACAGACAGCTAGGAGGAAGCTCGCTTCTGTCCGCGCGCGGTAGGTCAAACACAATCTACTTTTTTCCACTGATAATAACGCTCGCGCTTCTTTATACTTTGGACTGTCGAGCTCGCGCACGGAGAAGAAGGCAGGCCGTTGTGGGCGGCACTTTTTATTACGTCACTTATTTGAGGCGGATACGTTTTTTTTGGGTTTTTTTGTTTTTTTTTTACAATTTTCACTTACGTGTTACTGGTGTCTGTTGTGATCCCTGCATAGCCTTCAGAATTCAGTCAGCTTTTAATATTAGAAAAAATAATAACTTTTGAGTTTAGGTGAAATACAGAGTATGTCAACACCCACCCAGAGCCTCCCTGAGATTGTTTGCCAACCAGTACAAAATTTTATCTGGAGGCCCACTTCTGTTTAATGCCATGGGTTCTTAAAACTGTACAGTTTAATTCTTTCAGAGTTTACCGGTTATTCAACAATAAAATGATCATATCACTGAATATGTTTAGCCTGTTATGGATGCTTAATCCCGTGTCCTTCCGCTCTGTCTTCTTTCTGCTTATGCACACTGCTGCATCATGATAATAATCTTAACATGTAACGCTGGCAACAGCCACACAAAGATAAAACTAATAATAACAGCTTAATACCCCTTAGCGAGGGTACAAAGCAAGGAATAGATGAAAGCAGAATGTGTGCTCCGTTCCTTGCTTTGCTCCATGTCATCCTTGACGTGTCCTGAGTGGAACCCAGTGCTGGACAGTGACTGACTCTGTATTAACTGTATCTCTGTTCCAAAATGAGTTTGTATTGTACACTGCATCATTGGGCATACCTTTTTAATAACTGACTATATCTTTATTTCCTAAGGTTTAATGACAAATACAAGATCTCGAGGAGGTTATGCAGACTAAAATATAATAATTCAGCAAATAGTTGAAAATTCATACAACTATCATTGAGAAATATTGAATTACTTCTTTGACTTGTAGAGCTATTCATTAAAGACTTGGTGGAGCAGGTGCAGGGGTAAAGCGCTTCGCCCATGTTCGGAGGGAGGCCTTTGTCCTCAACGCAGCCATCATGAGTTCGAGTCCTGGCCCAATGACCCTTATCTCCTCTCTCACAACCACTTTCCAGTCTAACATCTGTCGAATAAAGGCCTCTAGAGCCAACAAAACGTTTTTTACAAAAAAGAAGAAGAATTGGTGGAGCCAGGAAAGACTTGGCCATGTTTCATTGGTTATGATTCCGAGCAGAAAGTTGGTAATCAGCAACTGTGCATGTAATGTGATATATGATCCCAGCAAAGATACAGGTAGCAGAAATTTACCATGCTAAGAGTTAATATTGAATCTGATAATTAATTATTACCACTGGCTTACTTTTCATTATGAGTGAATCATCAAACCAGTAGCACATATAGTTTGGCACTTGCAGTTCCTGTTTTAGAGTTTGAACCCACAAATTTGGTTCAGTAAGTATTTATAAGTATTTAGCTTATTTAGTTAAATACTAACTAAATAGTATAAGCTGCCTGGCTTACAAAAGAGCCAGGCAGCTTTTGTAAGTTTAGTTCAACTTACAAAAACATAATTGCAAAGCACTTCACTAGAAAAAATAGATGCAATTTTATTGAGAAATCAAATAAATTCAATCACATAGACAGATTCAAAAAAAGATATTATGCAATGCAACCAAATTTAGTTTCTGACCCCTATCAAGAAGATTGTTATCTAAGGATACTGTGCATCTATTGCATTGATGCACAGTAATCCCTCCACAGTAATCTCACCATGCATGTGGTGACAGTGGAGAGGAAAATTCATTTGCCCCACCAAGAAACCAGAAGCAGAACTAGACAGGATGAACAGCTTTCTGTGATCACTGATTGGTGGTTTGACAGGAAAGAACACACACAGAAAACACAGAAACACTCCTCCTTTATTGAGTTTATGCAGAAAATAGACCGGTCTCAACATAGAACAAGGTCAAGTGTATTATGTCCATAAAGCAGTGAATACATTATTGTCAACTTTGTTGCAAGCAATAGTTAGCTCAGTCAGTGAGCTGATTATTTACCAAATCCCACAGCTTCTCCAAGTAAGGCAAAGCAATGTGTATCTTTCAAGTAACATGCAATGTAAACATTGTGTATCTATTTTTTTTTTTACTATCTATTGAATATAGCACAAAACACCTTGTTTGTTTGTGTGTTAAAACGTTGCCTATCGTTGTGTGGACTCACTCTTGACAAAAACCAACATTGACATTTTGACATGTCCACACAATCCAAAAACAAAGTTATGAGGTTGGGTGTTAGGTTTAGGACGAAGGTGTGAATTGAGTTTAGGTTAAGGTTAACTCAAGATGGTTAGGTTTAGGGAAAAGGTCAGCGTTAGGCTATAGAAATTAATGAAAGTCAATGCAAGTCCACACACGTATGGTGAGACAGGGGTGTGGTGAGTCTGTAGGCGTGTGTGTGTGTGTGTGTGTGTGTGTGTGTGTGTGTGTGTCTGTTTCTGGAGACATAACCATGTTGGAGAAGGAAGAAAATAGCTTATTCATCTATCATCTTATCATCCAAATCCATTGGACCACTGCTTGACACCACATCTGCATCGCATACTAATAAAATTTTCATTCCAACAGCAAAGAAAATCATGAGTGTAAAATATGGCAGTTTGAAAGAAAGTGATTATATGGAACAACAACTCTTGATCCATCCATCCATCCATCCATCCATCCATCCATCCATCCACTTTCTACTGTGGTGTACACCTCACACAGGCAACCACACATTAAACAAACATGGGGTTCCTGTTACTGTATGGTGGTGTACTGTATTGCTATTACTGTTGCCTTTCCACAGCAGG
Source organism: Alfaro cultratus (assembly GCA_903066825.1). Classification (NCBI taxonomy): domain Eukaryota; kingdom Metazoa; phylum Chordata; class Actinopteri; order Cyprinodontiformes; family Poeciliidae; genus Alfaro; species Alfaro cultratus. The sequence goes on along the minus strand of CAEFZX010019533.1, from coordinate 12,457 downwards.
TCCCAGGTTCCACAGCAGGTCCCAGGTTCCACAGCAGGTCCCAGGTTCCACAGCAAGTCCCAGGTTCCACAGCAGGTCCCAGGTTCCACAGCAGGTCCCAGGTTCCACAGCAGGTCCCGCATTCCGGCCTGATCTTTCTGCATGGAGTTTGCATGTTCTCCATTTGCGTGCTTTGGTTCTCCCCGGCTTCCTCCCATCGTCAAAAAACATAACTGTCAGTTTAATTGGTCTGTCGAGTTGTTCCAGGGCATGAGTTTATGTGCATGGTTGTTTCTCCTTTGTGTTCCAGACAGACAGAAAGAACAAACTCTCCCCACGACTCTGCAAGGATAAGCAGGTACAGACTATGGATAGTGCTTCTATGATTAAGACAGACATGTAGTGTTGCCTCTGATGAAAACAAACTTTTAACATCACAGATCTCTGTCCTCACACACACCTACAGCTAAGCCTGTTATTTCTTTTCTCCTTTTTAAAGGCATTTCTTTTCTTCTCCAACTGGCCTCCACTTTAAAGGCCCTGTAAACTCAAAGCACATGTTTTCCCCTTTTGATTCTCTCTGTACGTGAAGAGAGCCAGGCAGCTGTTCCTCACCACAATCCAACACAGAGCAGGTATTATTGTTTTTGTTACAACACTAGCTGTGAGTGTAATTTACTTAACTCCAGAAAAGCTTTCATCCTGTGATTTTTTTTAATATAAATTATTCCCATATGAAGCAAACTGTGCAAAATGAGAACATACTGCAGTATATGGGGAATCTCATGATTACCAGACTACTAGTTTGGTTTTTGTTTCTCGGTTCTGCATTTTTTCAGTTTAAGTAAAGTCTCCAAAATATTTCAGATTTCACTTATTGGCTTGTCTGAGAAGTGTCCTATGTTGACCAGTTCTATTGTTCATGAATAGGTTAAGAGTGAAGCTGGGCTAGCAGTGAACCAGCAGGGCGTTGAAAAGTCTCGTTAAAAGTGCATCAAATCAACATTAAGGACCTAGAAGGGATCCAACTATTTTACTGCAGCTGATGGTGTATAGTTAACCTGAAGAAGCCTGATGCAGCCATTCTGCTCCTCCAGTTTCCACCCTTCCAGCCTCAGCCTGTTTCTGGAATGCTGCTGTGAAACATGTTTTCTTTCAGCAGTCGCCACAGCCACTGGCCTTGCTTTGATCTCTACAAATATCAAACCCGTCTCTGCGTTGGTCTGCGTTCCTCAGTCTGTCCAAGTCCAGGCTCAGGAGTAATATAGCTGTGTGGGAGAAATACCTTCATCCATGAGTAACAAGGAACAGGTGGGTCTTCCAGATGTTTGCACGCACAGAGGATCGTTTCTGAGAAGAACTCAGTTTGAACATTTCAAAGTCCAGATTTTGAAATTCACAGGTGGAATATTTATTACAGTTTGTGTCTTCATAAGTATTTAAAGAATGTCTTTGCTTTGATCTCTTTGTCTGACACCAGAATGTGTCAGAAAAACAGTGTAATTTTAGTGTCAGACAAAGATCATCTGAATAAAAACAAAAAAGCTGTTTTCAAATGAGGATTTTTATTTACTAAGTGAAAATAAACAACCCAGCCCAACATGAAAAAGCAAATACCCCTAATCCACATAACTGGTTGTTCCTCATAAGGGGAAGTTTGGCTCTTAATTTATCAACTTAAGTACAGCCTTGTACTTACACATGATTTTACAAATATCAGTGTCTTATATTTGCATAATTTTATGTATTCAGTTATGAAAGCGGCTGTGTAGTTGGTAGCACTGTTGCCTTGCAGCAATAAGATTCTGGGTTTGAGTCCCGGCCCGGGATCTTTCTGCATGGAGTTTGCATGTTCTCCCTGTGCATGCGTGGATTCTCTCTGGGTACTCCGGCTTCCTCCCACAATCATAGAACATGACTGTTAGGTTAATTGGTCTCTCTAAACTCTCCGTGTCTGTGTGTGTGTGATTGTTTTGTCTCTGTGCTGCCTTGGGATGAACTGGTGACCTGTGCAGGGCCCAGGGTGACCCTGCCTCTCACCTGTTGATTGCTGGAGATAGGCACCAGCACTCCTCCCAAGCCCACTAGGGATAAGCCTTTCTTAGTTTGATCAAATGATGATCAAACTAAGAAACAGAAACAAACTGGATTACTATTTGGTTAATGCAATTTACCAAACTGGATAATAGGTGTCAGTGTAGAACATCTGTACTTAGTGTCCTCAGTGTCATTCAAATAAATGTAATGCTCAACTTGGATGGGTTGAGTCAGTTCCTTTTCTTAGTATTTTTAAGACAAGTTGCTCTTCGAGTCCATTCTGTAATTCTGGGAGGCTGGCAACTCTTGCTCCATGTTCTCTCCTTTTGGGCATAATGGTTTGGACTATAGTTTTCCAAAGTTCAAAAGCCTTTAAAATGATGTTGTAACTTTCTCTGAATAATAGATATTAATGACTTTATTCTTATCTGTTCTTACATTTCTTTAGATTGAAGTATGATGTGTTGTTTTTCTTTTAGATCTTTAAATGCGCATCATGTAGACAGGTTATATATGTAACTTTTGTCTCTACAGGTTTTGGAAGTAACTCATTAACTTCAAAAATACTTCATTTCAAAAAGAAATGAAATGTTGTATTCATAATTAAAGAATTTTCAGAGTTGTGGACATTGATGCAGAGGGCAGAAAGGATAGCAGTAAGAGATCTCTTACTGAGGACTGTTGCTCATGGGGTTGAGGGTGGGGTATTCTTGATTGACAACAAAGCTTAACATTTCTCCCACCTCCAATTTAGTGGATAGCTTTAGTAGCTGGTCCTGAGACTCAAGATGAAACAGAAGTTCCTGAGATATTAGATAACTAAGAGATATGGGAAGGATGCCTCAGAAAAAATACATAATCTAACTGTCTGACTAACTATCCATCTATCTATGTGTGTCTCTCTAAGTATTAGCCCCTTATCCACTCTTCATCAGTTTTCAGTTAAGTTCAATGCACCATCAACAGGAAGACCCTTAACCTTAAGAGGATGTCAAACTAAATTCATTTCAGAAGAGCCACCACAGACGAATGCTAAACATGGGCTACAAACATGTCTTCCCCCGTGTCAAACCACAGGGGAGGACAATGTCAGAGGTGTCTTACCTTGGCAGAGGAGAGAAAGAAGCCAGACTAGGGGTCTTCAGCCCCAGGTGTCCTGCAACCTTTACATATGTCTCTGCTTAAACACAAGAGTCAAATATTGAGGTCATTAACAGGATTCTGGAGAACTTGACTGAATGCTGAGGAGATAATTCAGCCTTTTGATTCAGTACTGAGTAACTGATCATAACGTCAGATTTCTTTTTTTTTAATATGTAATCAAAGAAACAAAAAATTATAAATTGTATTCAAATCATGGTATTTTAAAGACTATAATAAAAAACAGTTTGGACTCTATATTCACTTGGGTTCAAAATGACAAAGCAGATGGAAAATAGTATTATAACCATGAAGCTCTAATACAAGCAAGAAGTCTCACTTTAACATTATTAACATTGAGTATATGACTGTGTTTGGTGCAGTTTTGGTTGAACCATGCCTGGTTTTCTCTCAGTGAAGTAACTCAAGTTCTGCAGAGTAGCCAGAAATCATCCTCAAGTAAGAGTAGTGTTGCTTTAAAATGACATTTCTCAAGTAAAAGTACAAAAAAAATAGTAAAAGTATATTTTTCCAAAAAGTTACTTAAGGTGAGACCCATTAAGATTCAAGGTCTCCATTTAAAACAAAACACAACAGAAAATACTGTCATGTCAGGATGGAGCAGCTGTTGACCTAGCAGGACATGGACGTCCATCTACTGACAGGCATTCATCAGTAATAATGACCCAGTCAAACAACACAAAGATTTCTGTTAAGTTCTTTATTATTCATTTTCTATAAAGTAAAAATATATCTGAAAAGTGCATCAGTACAATATTTGCTTGGCACATAGCAGGTGACATCATTCCTCATTTCTCGACATCAGTTTTTGCAAACACAGATAAATCCAACACTCAACTGTTTCCAACTGACATCAGAAACATAAACATCACTTTATTACAATCCTACTGACATGACAAACACACTGATCTGAAACCTTGAACACAGACTGGCACGACAGATAAATCGGTCTTAAATATGGCTAATGGCGGTTCTCTGCTTCCATGAACAATTTATTTTTTTCGTGCAAAAAAAATAAAAAAATAAAATATTCAACTCAAAGGCATCTCACATGCACAACAAAAATATTCTGTCACACCAATAACATTCCAGGGTGTGAGCACAGCTCAAATGTTACATTGGTCACAAACTCATTATGGCTTTAAATTTCCCTTGGCTTTGTCAGAAAACAATGTGCTTTAAGCAACTATTTGGCAAATGTTTCTAAAAAAAAAAAAAAAAAAATCACTCTAAACCATACATACTGCCTTTTTTGGTCATGAAAAAAAAAATATATCAAAAAGAATTAGGCACCAGAAAAAGAAGATACAACAGTGTTGCTTTGTGGATTCTTGATAAGAAAACATCTCCAGACAACTAATAGATGTATTAAAAAAAAAGTCAACATTGGAAACACACTCAGTTAAAGAGAAAATAAAAAGGAACAAAAAACTATTTCCAAAAATGATAAGGTGGTTTCAAAATCTTTACAATCATGGACTTATAAACACACACACACACACACACACTAATTACAATTAGGTACCTCCAAGACCATGTAAATCTGAACCGTAGTAAGGAACAGAATGAGGTCATTAACACATCATATGGAAGAATGAAGATTAAATACATTCAAAAGCTTCCAGTGAAGTCAAACTCAAAATAAACACAGTTGTGAAGGAAAACATCGTCTACTTCAATCAAGCTTAATGGAATTTTACAAAATTTAACGAACATTTTGGATCTTTGTTTCAAAAAAGTCCTGTGCTTTCATAGACAATTAAACCAGCATGAGACATGTAGCCATCTAACAGATGGCTACATCTGTTGGATGGCTACAGATGGTTTCTTGGGTTTCCTAACTAACCCAAGTAAGACTTAAGGAGGCTTTAAGACAAGCTGAAATGTAAAAATGACAGGAGGCCAGCAGACGAAACTGTGATCTGCAGGCTGAGAAAAGGTTGTAGGAGTGACTTTGACGCCTCCACTGGTCTTCTGCTCCCCCAAACTTCAGCTGCCAGGGCCAAACAGCTCCAGGTTTCTACCTGGGACATACTCTGGGCCTCAAACCATACAGATGGTTCTCACACATTCAGTCAGTTCATGCAGAACTAGATTTAAAACAAAACTGTGTCCTTTGATAACAGTTACATTCTTCCCAGTGCTGGAACTCAGAGCCAGTGGGTTGGAACTGAAACTATTTGTTTCAATCAGTGATGCTGAACCTCTTCAGTGCAGTTCAGTCAGATCAACAAGCCACCTCTGCTGCAGGCAACATGCACTTAAGAAATTACTAAATAAATATGTGTGAAAAAGAGTGTAGAAAATCGAACTGAAAATATAAGGGATATGGAAGGAAAGATTTGTCTGAGTCCTGGTATGGACACTGAGCTTCATCATGTAGAATACATGAACAGGAGCTTTCAATGCTGAACCAGCCCTGCTTCCCTTTCTACCAGAATGAGTGGAAAACAATGTGAACCAACCCATAAAACATCTATAGTATATGATTTGTTCATAGTTCGTGACACAGGGATCGTCTTGATGTACCAACTTGTTCTGAGAAGAGATTCTGATTTACACTGAAACTTTCTGAAGAGCTATTCCGCTGAGAGGTTATGAGTTATTAAAACTGTCCTGCACTCAAACACCTCCAGACCTTTACAGAGTGAATGTTTGATCTTCTGCTTGTTAACATGATCAGTTATGGTGGTGAGAAGCTCCGGCTCAGTTCGCCCCGTAGCCAGCTGGAAGCTGCATGCATGCAAAATGCATCATGGCGTTCCAAATGTGGCTCCCTTCAGCTGACCTTCTGTCAATACATGGTACTAACTGGAGAGCAAGTTTCCTAACAGCAGTTTATAGCAAATAATCTAGTGTTAGACTAAAATTTGTCATTTGTAATTAGTAATTAAAGTTAATTTCCTAACAAAAATAGCCCAACTGAAAACAACCAAAGTTGAAATTGTACAAAATGCCAAAGGGGAAAAATGTCCAGAGCTCTTTGTGGTCAGGCCACATCAAATACAACTAGATGGACCATGCTAGCATATCCAGCCAGAGTCACCTTAATATAATTGAGAAATCAAAACGCTTTACAAATTAAGGTAAATATTGTATAATGACAATATGACAACACAGACTGATGTTATTAATATCAGTCTTCATTACAACTGACCACATGCTTCCACTTTTATAATCATTTATTAAAAATGTGAAAGTTGTATGATGGTTCATAAAAAAATAAATCTACTGAATTGGTCTAAATTTCTTTAAAATGGAGATGTTTGATACTGTAGGAATCTGCTTTGGCTTTAGGTTAGCTGTTAGCTTCAGCCTCTGGGAAAAATGATATCTGTACTAGAAGGACACCAAGTTATCTACTGAAGATAGGATATTACTACTTACAACCTCTCAACAGAACCCTATAAAAATAAATACTACTAGATTTAGATGTTTTTAAAGAGGGTTATCAGTATTAAAGCGGGGGGCATTTCAGATGTTATATTTATAGACATATTGAAAGTCAAGTTTCAGTTTGAAAAGAAATGATGGTTTATGAAATGTTAAAAAATTTCATTCAAGACAGCATTTAGCAACTGGCTGCCATGTTGTAAAGAGCTGATAGTTTTTTCCCCCACATATTTCAGTTCAGTCTGAAAAGGTATTGGAAATATTATGGTCATAATGATCATATTGATCAACAGAAATGTGATGTGGAAAGGGTGAATATTGTGTGCTTTCAGCACTGACAGCTGATCTACACATGAGCCCATTAAGACTGCTCTTCATCCTCAAAGTTCAGGGTCGAGTGTTAGAAACGAAACGCTACACAAGCCAAAGGAAAACATGAAGAAAAGAATAAAATATCCAGGTTGTTTTCCCATCTGCTCCATTTGCTACTTTATTCCAACTTCTTCAACAAACAGCAGCCACTGTGGTCATATTGTGCAAGATCAAGGTCCAGAACCACGTGTCTTCCTGCATCACACTCCGGAGTCGCTGTACATGCCATTGATCAGGTAGTCGACTTGGGTGTAGTCCTTCCTCCTGTAGCTCTCATAGGCCTGCGTGGCAAACACCGCCACCGTGACCAGGAAGAAGAGCAGGCCAAACAACAGGACAGCTAGTAAAGAAGCTGTGTCCACCAGCTGCCGGGTCAGAGCTTCTCCAGCCACTTCCACCACCGGAACCCTTGTTGCAGAAGCAATGGACTTACTGCGGCCGCCAGAAGTAGTGGTTCTGCTAGGAGGCCTGGCTGTGGCGTCTGTGCTTAAAGATGTGGGTGAAAGAGTTGATTTCCTGGTAGTTAACTTCTGTGTGGGTACCACAGATGATGATGATGAACTTTTCTTGCCTGTGGGCAAAATGGTGATCGTAGCATTCGTATTTGGAGGGTTTTCAACTGTTTTTGATGTTGTAGGTGTCTTGGTGGGCAGAGATGTTAAAGTAGGAGTTGCAGACGATGGTTTGGTGGGTGGTAGTGTTGAAGTTTGAGTTGAAGATGGTGGTTTGGTGAATATAGGTGTTGCTGTAGATAGTAATTTTTTTGCTAGTGTTTTGGTGGACAGAGGTGTTGCTGTAGATAGTAATTTTTTTGCTAGTGTTTTGGTGGACAGAGGTATTGCTGTAGATAGTAATTTTTTTGCTAGTGTTTTGGTGGACAGAGGTGTTGCTGGGGCTCCAGATGTTGTTTTAGTCGATTGTAAAACAGTTTGAGAAGTCCCAACAGGCTCTGCAGGTGGTGATGGAAGGGGGCTCTTAGCTGAACCATAACCTACAGACTGAGCATGTACAGCAGTCGTGGGTGAAGAGGTGGATGACAACTGCTGAGATTGGTCTAAGGATGTTTCACTGAAGAGGATTTTAGTTAGTGCATTACTTGTATTGCCCTTTTCCTCAGTATCTACTGCAACACTGGAGTTTGAGAAGCCTTTAGGTGTTCCATTCTTGCTTGTCGTTTCATTACCTTGGAAACAAAGAAAAAGACTGTATAAAATTTGCTAAGATGGAATACCAGTAGCAGCACACCTGACAGCTCCTGCATTGAACTGGACTTGAGGATGCTTACCTGACTCAGACACAGCTAGCGCTGTGAGGTAGATGCTGGAGAGGAGCAGCAGGATGCAGAGGAAGTGAACACCCACCGAAGGCCTCAGCTGGAGCATCAAGGAACAAAGGTTCATGGTGGGCTAGAGGAGTGAGCCCAGACAGACACACACTTAAAAGATGTTCATTATCAAGACTAGACTAGCTTTAAAGTGATGTTAGTATCTCACCTCTACATCCACACAACCAATCAAAAAGAGAGCATTTATTGATCAAGATTATTAAAACTACTGTCCAAGTAAATAGGGCCACGCTGCCTACCAGCAAAAAGGTTACAGCTCCTAAACTGCACAAGTTCTCTGTCATATCGTTTCTCCAGTAGTCACTAATAATGTCATCATAGTATAGGATGCCAGTGGCAGAGGTTTTTGTTCTTGTAACAATGATGATGGACAAAACAGAAGATGGAACACGAGAGGAGTTTCAAAGTGGTATAAAAGTTAAAAGCTGTTGTTTTGTTAGGTTTTGTCATTTATATAGACTGTTATGAAACAGAGCTAGACTGCCCACTTTAATAGCTTCAATGAAGAACCCAAAGCCAACAATGGAAACTGTGAATGATACTTATCTTGGTAAGTACAGGCAGACGTTTCTAAGATCGGAAAAAAAAGTCAGTCATGAAGCAAGTTAATCAATATATAAATTAAAATTTTTAGCAATATCAGTGTAAGTTCATTTGATAGTTATCACAGTGTATTCAGTAGAAAAAAACAATGACGTGACATCAATTGAGAAAAAAAAAAAAACATGTTAACTTAATATGTTGATTTGATCAGAAAAAACGTAAGATTTGATGAGCAACTGAGCAACTTTCACAACAACGTTCACAGTGAAGGAGACAGGAGGCACTGGGGGTGTCTCTGTTTGAAGAAATAAATCAGCATAATGTTGACACTGCAAAAAATATTTGGAATACCATATTTGTTGGCTATTATACTGGAAGTGTTAGGAATGGGCACTCTGCATGCCAATAGATATTTTGGCTCAGTAAATATTTCCATCCGACCCAGAAGACAGCACTTGAGATGCTAAAGGTCGCAGAGTGTTGGAGACATCGGAATGTCAGAGCAGAAGAGAAGAGTAAGAAAATGTGCATTTCTTCCAAATGATGTCACATCATCTCTAGAATTATTTGTCAACCAACATCATGCAATTCTGGTCTTAATTGAGGGCTTTTTCCCTGATGAGTGTCTGAATCACTAACTCATCTCAGCTCCTGTTCTCTGTTCAATGACTTCTGTCTGGAGTACGTGATTTATCAAAGGTGGATAAATGTGTTTATCAGTATGGAGGAACACCCAGAGGAAGCTACAGGTCCTGAGTCCAAAGGCTGGAGAGGGAACAGCAGGGCAAGGTTCAGCATGTCACTGTCGTCTCTCCAGCCTCATTAAGCCTCCAACAGGATTTCTATCTTCTTCCATCTATGGATGAACAATTACTGGTGATGATTACAAAGACAAAATATCCTAGGATTAGTAATACTGTTTTAAGAATGAAATTACAATTAAAATTATACTAGTATTACTACTGGCTGCACAGTGGCGCAGTTGGTAGAACTGTTGCCTTGCAGCAAGAAGGTTCTGGGCTCGATTCCCGGCCCGGGGTCTTTCTGCACAGAGTTTGCATGTTCTCCCTGTGCATGCGTGGGTTTTCTCCGGGTACTCCGGCTTCCTCCCTCAGTCCAAAAACATGACTGTTAGGTAAATTGGTCTCTCTAAATTCTCCCTAAGTGTAAGTGTCCCTAGGTATGGTTGTGCGTCCTGTCTGTTTCTGTGTTGCCCTGCGTCAGGCTGGCGACTTGTCCAGGGTGACTCCGCCTCTCGCCTGGAACGTTAGCTGGAGAGGCACCAGCACCTCTTCTGACCCCATTAGGGACAAGGGTGAACAGAAAATGGATGGATGGATGGATAGATAGTATTACTACTACTATTATAACTAACAACCACAACAATAATAACAGAAGATGGTAAATGCTGATAAGCATATTTTACTGCTGGCTTCACCATTAATGAATTACCTTCATCCTCAAACAACACTTTTTGTATACTTTTAACAAAGCCATGATAATATTGATAAATGTGATCAATTTGCACACAATAGTCATGACAATTTTATATGCCTTTTTAACTCTGGAACAGACTCCTGGTCCCCAAAGAAGACTCCCTGCAACACTATGCAGCCACCACCATGTTCTACTATAGGAATGCTGTGTTCAGATAGAGTCCAGTGGAAGCTTTCTGTCCCACCTTGCATTTTACATGCAGCCTTGTAGCAAACTTGAAATGGTACTATTTCTCCATTTTTTTTTCAATAATGGCATTAACATTGCCACTCAGTGTCAATAAAAAGTATTCACCCCTTTGAATGTTTAACCATTTTGTTGCTTTTATAAATCCATCATGATCAACAAAATTTGGTGAAAATGTTTAATGGATAAACATTAAACATTTCCCTCTCATGCACATGATACTGTACGTGTTGGGCATCAGACCACTGATAACTTTGTTACAGTAGCCAACTAAGAACAGTAGCCAAATAGTAATCATCCCAGAGAATCACTGTAACAGACTGGGAAATGAGAGGAGAGGCAGTTCTCTGTGACAGAGGAAGACCGAAGCTCAGCTGTAGTCTTCTGCTTCAGTGAGGCTGTAAAGCAGAGGCAGTCTGCCCCAGACTAACAAAGCGACCTGCCCTCAAGGCAAACCAACAGCCTGGGAGCCTCCCTGGCCACGCAGGCAGCCAACGCGGATGCTAAACTCTCTCTTTATTTTTAATACGAGATAGAACTATAAAACAGCAACTCGCATTATTGGACCTCAGCTAACATCCTCACTGTTAGTTAGCTCATGCTAACGACACCGTTTAAAAGAATATTATCCAGAGAATTCAGATAAATTCAGACACTTACCAGCGAGAGAATAAAGTTGGTTTCCAGAAGACAAAACCTCCCATAAGCTTCAGCTAACAACAGGGAGCAGGAAACACCTGGTGTCTCGTCAAATTCCGTCACTCTTGCTTTCTGGGAACCAAATACTGCAGGAATGTCTAGCGACTGTCCGTACAAAGAAGACAAAAACAACAAAAGCAAACTTTAAGTGTTTAAATGTGACAGAAGTATGTCTGGTAGTAAAAGGGGCGCGACAGTATGTAAATTAAGTGATACAGGGAAGAAAAATGGCCATAATTAACTCACAAACACTGACTGGACAGAGCCCACTGGTCTCTTCTTCGTTACTTTTGTTCCGGTGATGCTCAGTCAGCTGCTGCATTCTACTGCCCTCTGCTGTTTGTGTAATAATCAAATAAATAAGTAAATAAATACATATCCCTAGAACTGGGAAACTGGACCATGCAGAGGCCCTAGATTAATTCTCATTTGATTTGATTATGCTCTAATTTTGCTTTTGCTTTTTACTGTACAGAACTTTGTAGAAAATATCTTGAAAAATGCCATATAAATGCAGTCTTACTTACTTACTTATATGTACTAACTAACTAACTAACTAACTAACTAACTAACTAACTAACTAACTAACTAACTAACTAACTAACTAACTAACTAACTAGCTAGCTAAATAAATAAATAAATAAATAAATAAATAAATAAATAAATAAATAAATAAATAAACAGAGATCATCAGCCAAATTTATAAATAGCCCAGGAGAAAAATAAAAATTACAAGCATATTAAATTTTAGCATACTCGAGCATACTTGAAGCCAGACTAATCTTCTTGAACAACTAATTTTAAATGTATTTTAATAGTAATTAAATTGTAGAAAATCACAATTTATCAGAGCCAGCGACTCTAATAGACTGGACAAAATCATCAGGAAAGCGGGCTCTGTGCTGGGACTAAGGCTGGAGTCCCTGGAAGCTGTGGTGGAGAGGAGGACACTGAAGAAGGTTCTGTCTATCATGGACAATAAACAGCACCCTCTCCACCACATAGTGGCCAGCCAGCGGAGCACCTTCTCACATAGACTGCTCCAGCTCCGCTGTCGTAGGGACAGATACAGGAAATCTTTCCTGCCTCAGGCTACCTCACTGTACAATAAAAGCTAAATTATTGTCCTGTACTAACCAATGCAATTTGCATAACTGCACTGTGGCACATTGCGGTTTATATATTGTATATACATATCTGCTCTTGAATCATTGTAAGGACTGCTTTTAAGTTGCATTTTATATT
>CAEFZX010019532.1:0-11443 GCA_903066825.1 Alfaro cultratus | reverse complement strand
AGACTTCCGGGTATTTATATTAATTTACATTAATATGTATTTATGGAGGCGACAGGCGGAGCAGCAGCTGCTCTGTTTCCTGTAAATTAGGACTTATAAAAGAAAGGTGCGCCCGGCTTTATGCGTCCGATTTTTTTGGTGCTCCGCACTTCTGAAAATGTTTCCATACGCCAAGTTTTATTGTGAAAACTGCGCTGTGTTTTATGCATGAGGCCCCTGGGGTTCACGTTGGATCTGCGGATCTCATTCCAGAACGAAACAAAAATAAGAACAAGCTGAAACTGAGTAGATTTTTTATTTTTAATCAGGTCAGTTTAGTGGATTATTTGGGATTTAAAGGCACATTTCTGTATATGAACTCAAATGTTGGACTTTGAAGTTTTATTATAGGATATTTTATAATATAAATTTATATTGTGTTTTGCTGCCTGAGCTTGTAGAAATCCTACAGTTTGATATTATTTTGGGGCATATTTATGATCTGCAAAGGACGTTATTTTACATTTTGTTAAATATTTCAACTGGTTTCCTGCATATTTGCGTTGCAGTTTGTTTTCTGCATAACTGTCAGAAAAAAATGAAGATACAAACTCATCTCTCTGGACCTGGAGGGAAAGTCTGTTCTGTGCCTTCATTGTTATCAAAATAAAGTTCCTTTTTGTTCACCACAGACGGTGTCTGTGTTGTTTTGTGGTTCCCAAAGTGTGGGGCGCGCCCCCTAGTGGGGACGCAGTGCCATTGCAGGGGGCTGGAAAAAAACCAAACAGTGCCTGACTAAGCATAATGGACAGGTTTCTGACGGGACACTGGTCTAAAGGATGATGGCAACGTCTTTTTAACTGCTGAGCAAACCTTACAGCTCATCTTCTAACCTCACGTCTATATTCTCACTCGCTTGGTGTCAACATTTAAAAACAAGTGACTGACTTAGATCAAAAGCATAAGGTGTTTTGTTTAGCGAGGAAATTAAAAATCCTTCTAAAACCAAACTATGTAAACGCCTTGAAGAAAACAAAAGGATTTGAATCTGGCTGATCCAACAGATTCAGTACCTGTTGATGTTTATTGACACCAACAGGTACAGAGAATAGGAAACCCACCAACGACGTCAGACTGGATTATATGCTGTGTCACTGATGTGTTCAGGCAGGAAGTAACTGGAACCAACGCATCGTTTTTATCGTTTGACGATATTAAAACTAAGACCTGAATATTAGAGCATTACTGTAAATGAACCACCTGCATCAATTATTCTAAATTAAAGTCCAAAGAGGAGCCAGTCGCCTCTCATCTCCATAACCAAGATGAAAATTCAGAGTTTTTCATTCTTAACACGGACAATAATGTGGTGAAGCTTCATCTTCAAGAAGGAAACTTGACTGGAGTTTAATACAAATTAGGGGATACAGATTTTACCTAAATGTTTAATGAAATGAAGGAATTTATTTCTTAAAATAAATGTCAAATGGAGCCATATTTGTAAGAGTTTAAATATTTTATAAATAACTTCATAAATCTTTTTATATTCATATATCTTAGATGAGTTTTTGTCTCGTACCGTGTTGTATTTGGTGAAATCATAACAGCTTGTTATAACTACAAGTTAATACATACAGAAATAGTGTGAATTAACTACTATTTAATACATACTATTAGATCGTTTGTAATAAGACCTCAGTTTTTCTTTTATTATCAGTATTAGGATCTTAAATGTTCGCTCTTCCTCATAAAGGTTCAGATGTGGCTCATGCAATCTGAGATCTTCAGTATGTAAATAAAACTGGTTTGAATATTTTTTACTTGCCAATTTCTCAGGAAAAGACAGTCAAAATGCAAATAGCGTTTCCTGTTGCTGTACAGCTACAATCCCAAACTGATGGATCCCAGCAGGAAGCTGAGAAGGACGCAGAAAATCCTCCAGGCAAGTTAGAGCATCAAATGATTTATCAGATGATGTTCATTGACATCATATGGTCTGATGATTATATGCTCCTGATATATGCCAGCTGTCACCATAACAGAATATATTTCATATTTTTTTAAATGGTGAAAGAAAAATCAGAAGGTTGGATTATAATTCCCAGTCGTCACCGATTGGTGCGCCGACATTTTCGACTCTACACAAAGAAATCATGGCAGTAACTGAATCCGTTCAATAAAATCCAAATCCCAAAGGAGCCAGGCTTTTTCCATTCACAAATGTATTATATGAATAATTTAAAAATGTAAGGCACTTGTAGCCTTATCCACAGGAATCCCTGGTAAATAAAAAATAGACGTTAATAATTGACTGGTGAACGTGGTGAGGGAAAAATGGAGCAGGAGATCGATTGATGCTACGCCTGCATATATATATATATATATATATATATACATATATATATATATATATATATATATGTGTGTGTGTGTGTGTGTGTGTGTGTGTGTGTGTGTGTGTGTGTGTGTGTGTGTGTATGTATATGAGGGACCAGACAATAACGAGGACAAAAAAGTGTTCAAAGTAGAAAAGGTTTCAATTTAATTCTTCCAAAAATAGTGAACAAAGCATAAAGATTTAATGCAAGAATAAGTCAAAGGATAAGTAACAAATTTGGGCCCAATTTAACTGAGATCAACTGAACTCTAACTGAACACGAACCAAACTGACCTGCAAAGAACAAAATAGGAGTGTAGTGACCTAGAACTACCACATGAGGGAGCCACAAACAAAAGAACAAAAATACAAAATTAACTAAAGCATCCTATGAAACAAATAAAGCAAAACTAACTTTAACTTAGCACAAATAATAATAAGGCAATATTTAAGTGACAAAATTAACTAATTATAATCAAGAAATGGTCCCAAAATGGCCCTGACTCCTCCAGAAGTCTCTGTGGTTGGTTAGCTTTAGCAAAACAAGCTTTTTCTGCTCAGCCACTATTAACTCCATGCTGCTCTATGTCTGTTAATAAAAGAAAAAAACTTTGTGATTTGTAGGGAACATCTGCATCCATTATTAAATCTACTTAAGTAAAGTACAGATACATGAAAATTGTACTTTAGTACAGTAAGAAAGTATTTGTACTTCGTTACTTCCCACCTTCTCCTCTAATTCCAGATTATTTAACAGCCCACTGGCGCCCCCTGGCGGCCCTTTGAAACGTGACTCGATCTGAAGGAGGAACAGATCTTTGGATCTGGAGGCTTTTTATCCATTCAGTGGAACTAAAGTAATAAAACGTGTTAAATGTTGGACAGCAGAGGAGGATTTGATATTTTTATTAATTTATGCTGCATTAAATAGGTCAATAATCTGATTCTCACTGAATATTTGTCATATTAGATGGAAACCCAATGCAAAGCAAATGAAGCAGGTGACGTAGTTTGAGTTTGGAGCTGAAGGTGTAAAAGTCTCTATTAAATGAATTTTTATCTCTCAGCTGAAGCAGAAGCTGATCGATCAGGAGGGAAAAGAAAACTTGAAGCTGAGCTGGAAGAAACAACCAGATGGAAACATTTTGTACCCAGAGAGGAAGGAAAACGGATTCTAACAGGATTTACAGGATTTAGCATTTATTTTCCTGCTCTTCTCACATAAACACCACATTGTTCTGACAGTGATGTTATCGTTGGAGTAATACCAAGTCTTATTATTTTATCTGCTTAACTGAGGCGCTCATATAGAATATTTAAGATGATGTTAAAATGATTCTTTGTGGTTCTGAGTATAATAAATCTCCAGAGGAAGACGTTTTAATTCATAGATCAATAAAAAGCTCAGATTCAGTTCAAATTGTTGCTCTGTTTTCTTTCTTCAGGAACAAAAAGCTTATCCACATTTAAATGTAATGTTTAAATAAATCCCGTTGACTCAATAACTGAATCTGCATGTGTACAGCTGTCCAGCAGGGGGAGCCACATTCCTGTTCCTGTAGGCTTGAAGAAATAAAATCAATAAAAAGCCAAAATCTCTCCTGAAAAAATTAATAGCGACCAGAAATATCATTTCAGCTCATCTACATGTGTTTATATCAGGTCACATTTCACTTCAGGCAAAAATACAAATTATATGGATTTTTTAAATTGTATTTTGCTGATTATTCTTTATAGATTTTTAATTGACTCTTCATGATCACTTATTGTTTTGTGTTTTTGCAAATAGTTTGTCCAAGATTTTGCATTTTCAGATCAAAAGTAGGAATCTGGATTTCTGCAGTCAGACTGGAGACCAGTGGATGTGCAGAGATGGAGAAACTTCTGTGGTTCTTTGCTGCTGCATCAGGCAAGTGCAAATAAAGACATTTAAGTTTCATTTCTGTGATTTATGGTTTTTACAGGAGAAATGTTGATGTGAAAATGTTTCTTCCCTGCAGCTCTGAGCTCCTCTATCCCTGATCCTCACTACCACTTCATTTACGAGCCAAAGAACTGGACCGACGCTCAGCGCTACTGCAGAGAAACCTACACCGACCTGGTTACCGTGGACAACCAAGACGTGGTGACGATCCTGAACAACATGGCCGATCTGCAGCAGATGGACTCCACCGCTGTTGTAAAGTTACTTTTTCTGTTTCTTTGCTGATTTCAGGGACTTTTTTACAGTGTCCACCACATTTCAATTTTTATTATCTTATAATAAATGTGTTATATTTGGCTTTACACACATCCTGTGTGATATTTTCACTCTGAACAGATTGACTTTAATCAATCAATCAATTTTATTTATAGAGACCCTTCATACTAACAGCAGCTCAAAGTTCTGTACAGGTCAATAAAAACAGACAAGAACAAACAATTAACCTCCAACCCCACATGGAAAAACACACAACTGCATGGAAAATCCACAGACTAAGGAGAAATGATTCAATTCAGCAAATACAGTCAGTTAAAAGACAGCAACGTTTTCTGCAGCCCTCGGTTCTCTGGCAGACCGTTCCACAAACCGGGCCATAATACGGGAACGAAGCCTCACCATCAGGCAGTTCTGATGTTAACAGTCCAGTGCCAGAGGACCTGAGGGTCTGCAGGGGTTCAGAAGGTAATAGCAGCTCTGCAAGGTAAGATGGTGCAAGACATTTAAAAACCAGTAAAAGAATCTTAAAATCACTGGGAGCCAGTGCAGTGATTTTAAAGCAGGTGTGGTGGCGTCCCGAGACAACGAGACGTAAATCTGAGTGTCGTCAGCAGAACTGTGGAAACCGATTCCACCAAGCAGCAACATGCACAAATTAAAAAGTAGAGGATCTAAAATAGAGCCTTGTGGGACGCCATAGTTAACATCATGGATCTGTGAGGAACATGTACTGACCATAACAGGAGCTGAACCACTGAAGAACAGAACCAGAACCAACTAGATGCTGTAATCTGTTTAAAAGGATTTGTTGATCCATTGGATCAAAAGTGACACTCAGATCCTAAAGCACAAGCACTGAGAGCTTGTCTGAATCCAGATTACACCTAAAATCATTTACAATTTTTAAAAGTGCTGACTCTGTACTGTCCTAAAACCACATTGATACTTTTCTAAAATACCAGTTGGTTAAAAAAGTCTTTAATTGAATAAAAACAAGCTTAATGTGATGTTTGTCCATCTTATGTGGCTACAACAACTTCAGGTATTTAAGAAAAGTTTTCCAGAAGGTTTAGGAGCAAATATTAGGTCATTCTTCCAGAGGACCATTTTGAGGTCAGACACTGATGTTGGACAAGAAGGTCTGGCTGTCAGTCTGTGCTTTAATTCACCACACAGTTGAAGTCTGGTGAATTAAACTCCTCCATTGGGTTCGGGTCAGGAATAATTTGACCCGTCCCAGCCTTGTGGGAGTTTAGTGGAGCCACGCCCTGCATCACTCCATCCAGCTGTCTGCACTGCAGCTGGTGATGTAAGACTTGAATGCAGCTACTCAGCCGTGTGGACCGATCCCATGAATGACATCTCTCAATCTGCAACCCGTTCTCTCACAAATGCTTGTAGAAACAGTTTCAACGTGTCAACACTGGAATTTTGGGAAAATCTGATGTACTTTTGCATGTTTCTATCAGAGAACAAACATCTGAATGTTTCTCAGCACTGAGTCAAATGAAGGAGCATCAGGAAAGATTCAGAAACGTAGCGACATGACTCAGATGCGTGAAGGAGGCCGTTGCAGCTGAACACAGGCTGTTGAGACGGGAACGGTCCAGTTAACATGCAACACAGGCCATGTCAGCAGCTTCAGGTCAAAATGCAAAGTAACACTGAAGAACTGCCAGAAACTCCCATAAAATCCCATGAAATCCTCTGATCCTCGGGTTTAGATTTGTGTCATTGTACCAGCTTCTTAGCTGTATTTACATCAGGTTTGCAATGGTAATGACTCCATGGACTCTCTGCCACACAGTACCAGGAACTCCTGATAACTGATGGAAATGTATTCACTCTGCGTCCAAGGAGCAGAATAAGGACTGACTAAAGCTAAAACCTCTAGATAAAGGTAAAAACTGGACTCTGGAGCCACGTATTGCAAAAGTAGGGAACTAAATTAAGCATCTTTTTCAATATTTCTGTCATAATTGTATTAATTTCTCTGCAGCCGCCTTGAGTTGATGCTTCCTTACAGCTGTGAGTCTGCTTGGTGTCTGTCTCCACCAGATTTGGAGATGTAGAAACATTTCTATTTACAAACTCAGACAGATCTACGGAAGACCATTAGGTACAAAAAAAAAAAAAAAAAAAATCAGACTTTTATTTGTCTTTGTCAAAGCCCAAATAAAGAACCAAACATTATTGTGAATGACGATTGTGATGCTAGCGTGTAACAAAAATCAGTTATTTCTTCTTTGTTGTTGGGTTTGGAAACGTGAGCTTTATCCGCACTGACAGCCTGTTTCTAATTGATTTGATTTGAGTTTTAAGACTAGATTTGCAGAAACAATTCTAAGAAATTCAGAGAAAAAGGTCAAAGGTGCCAGGCAGCTGTAACCTAAAAGACTCTCTGACTGAAAGCAGAGGAACAGTACGACCTTCACAGTTAATGGATGTGTGGAGATTTTAGAACCCATATCCTCCCAAAATACAGCAATGATCATATCCTAACACTTCTGACCCAATGTTTTGTTTGTTTATACAACAGCTATGGGTTTAATGTTTTATTTGCATTTGATCAGGTTGTGAAACAGTAGATTATGTGTGATAAAACACATGCATGAACACTTTATTGATAAATACGGTTTTTGAACCTAAAATACAGAAATTTAATAAGAAACTTCTTAAATCTGAGATTTAGAAGTAAAGTTTGAGTACATTATATCTCATTTTATGGAGGTTTTCTATTTTATCCGACTGACGTCCATCGAAGCCCTGAGGAAAATCTCTGGTCTAATTCCATGAATCATTACGGTAATAACTAGCTACACTTACCTGAGAAACCTTTTTGAAAAATTTACTTTTAGGAACATTTTTACCACACTAATTTTTACTTTTACTTGAAAAAAAATTCATTCACTGACTTAAAAGCAAACATGTTTTAGCCAAACATTCCCCAGACGCAGACACACACCTGCAGGTTTTTTATTGGAAGAAAATGATTTGGAAGAATTTTTATTTTGCTATTTTTATTACTTATTTGAATTATTGTCTCTTTGGTCCTTAAAATACCAAAATTTCCACTTAACTTTATATTTTGTTCCGTCTGATGATGTAATTTTTGAATCTTAAATGATTGATCATTTGATCAGTTACTCAGTACGTTAGGAGACGTTTTACCAGGTAATTCTTGGCTGTTGAGTAATTTCTTGGAAGGCTACTTTTTACTTTTACTTTAGTAAAAATATGTTGAATCAGAGCTGCTCCTAGTATAAGTTTGTGGTAATTCTGCCCTCCTCTGGTGGTTTTCCAGAGTCTGAAGTTCAGAAACTCTTTTGAATTGAAAGGCTGAGTTTGAATAGAAGAGATAAAACTGTGATGCTGAATGTAACTGAACTGGTCTGGTTTCCAACAGGCCTGGATCGGTTTGTACCAGGATGACATCAGATGGAAGTGGCTGTCTGGAGGTTTTTACCGGAGTGATGAGCTGAACTTCCAGAACTGGGAGAGGATGGAGCCAAACCTCCCTTGGTTCCTGCCGTCATGTGGGTTGATGGACAGCTCTGGGTTGTGGTACGATGGGCTGCGTGAAAAGAACAATTATCCGATCTGCTGCAATGAGTCAGGTGAGAATTTGGTTTAATTTTTTCTTCCTGCTTCTTGATTAGAAGTTAACTACTTTTTAAAATACTTTTTACCATTTGGTGGCCAACAAGCACAAAGCTCAGCAAAAGGCAATTATGGCAGAATGTATTGATGAAACCCATTAATAAACTCTTATAATATTATAGTTTCTCTGCATTCAATGCCTGCTTAATGTAACAATTAACATATTTTCACACTGATGTAATTTGGCACTACACAAATAAAAATATATTTTTTGAAATGAAATCTTTATTTTGAACAAGTAAATTGCCACAGAAAGAATGAAGAATCAAGAAGAAAACCAAAAATGTTTATCATAATAATAGATAAACATAAAACAAAACTTTCATATCCAGTTCAAAAAGGAGAAGGAAAAAGACGAAACTCATTAAATCCGACCCACATTTACACATCAAATAATATCAAATAATCATCAAATAATATTTAAGCATACAAAAGTTATCTTGAACCTCTACTTAAGCGGCCATTAATAATCTTGAGGACCACAAAATGGTTCTGACAGGCCAGACTTGGCCCACGGGCCTCAAGTTGAACACCTGATTTCACCTGATTTGGAGAAAGAAAATGTGTTACACTCTGTCCTTTCCAAACACGCAGTCTTTTCCAATATTTATAAAACAGAAACATATTCATGTTTTCTGTAGATAATATTACCTGCTCCAGACTCCCCCTAGTGGTCTGGAGCGAGTTTGCAGCATTTCATCTCTTCTATCGTTTTAGTATTTTCCAGCATTTCATCTTTTGTTTCTATTTCGTGCAGTTGCAACATTTTTTGTTTTCATTTGTTTTGTTTATTGTAGGTTTTTGCTGCTGTTTTCTGTGATTGTAAAATAGTATTGAAGAGTCTTTTATTAGGACTGTAAAATGAGAGATGGGCCCCTGGTTTTAAAATGTTCTTAGCAGAAAACCAACCAGTCACAGCACTGGTTGGCAGACTTCCACTAATGTGCTGCGTTAATAGAAAGATCATGTTTTTTCTTTATCACACACATTTCCTGTTTTGTGTTTAATAATGTGTCTGTATCACATGTGTCAAACTCGAGGCCCGTGGGCCAAATCTGGGCCACCATAGCTTTTTATGTGGCCCTTTAGATTCTAGATTAAACACTGAGTGTGCTTAAATATTATGTTTTCAGTCAAATCAATGCAGTTTTCATCTATTTACTGCCAAATTATATCACTCAGTCCTTCCAGTTTCTTGAGAATTATTGTGGAAATTCACACAAACTCAACAAATACCTGCACCTTTTTGTGCTAATATATAATTGGGAGTTTATTGCAGATTTTTCTCAAAAATTGTGAAAAGCTTTCTTACTTGCTCATAACAGCTGCCTCAGTCTTCATTGATGTCAGATTATAGTCCATGATCTATACAGCGAGGAATAAAATGTTGCATTTACTGTCATAAATAAGCACAAATATTGGAAATATTTCCAAATTAGTATCACAAACACTTTCATTTTTATTGCAGAAAATCAAAAAAGGACTAATTTGCCTGTCTGGTTTGTGAACTTCCAGTTGAATAAATGTTGACGTGTTGAAGTTTTGGTTGTTGACAGATAAAAAGTCTTCAGGTAGTCAGGCCTTTATATTCATGCTTTTATTTTGAAGTGAGATGTAAAGAAAGCAGCTGTTAGTAAACATAAGTGAGACAGAAACTGGTCTCATTAGCCATTAGCCTGCCTCCCTATTTAAGCTCTCTGGTTTGCATTGTTCATTGCATGTCCTATTCCATTCATAACAGCATTGTATGTCTTAATTTTTTTTATTATTAAAATATCCTTGCTTCATCTCTCCGGTTCTGTCCAACCAAAACCAAACAGGAAACTGACACTGTAACAGGACGCCATGTTTAATCCTGACCATGATCTCTGCACGTCTGCACCACTGCTGCAGAATCAACACACCTGTTTCAGCAGTAATGCAGTATTCTGCTGCATATATAGATAAAGGTTCCCTCACATCAGCATGCTGGGTGCTTGAAACAGAGAGTGAAACTGACAGTTTGACCTACATATTGACTGATTTGGTTAATAATTATCAGGCCACTCAGAGTTTTGAAATTTCATCCCATTGGGAACAACAATCAGTTTGTTCCTAATAGGAAATTTAATGTTGTAGTTCATTAATTCAGATTCTTATTTATTCTTATTCTTACTTATTGCATCACAGGATTCGATAGTCTAAAGATCCGTTCACATTTAGACCCCCGTGTTTTATTAGACTAGCAGGAAACAAAGTTTTTGAAGGTACAAAATTAAGACAAAATGCAAAAACACCTGACATGAGCCGATGAGTTTAATGTAAAGCTCAGTGTCTAAAAATCACCATCCATCCATCCATTCATCCATCCATCCATCCGTCCATCCACCCGTCCATCCATCCTTCGGGCCCCGGGGGTAGCAGTTTCAGTAGGGAGGCCCAGACTTTCCTCCCCAGCCGCTTCTTCCAGCTCTTCCGGGGGAACCCCAAGGCTTTCCCAGGCCAGCCGGGAGACATAGTCCCTCCAGCGTGTCCTGGGTCTTCCTCTCCTCCCGGTGGGACGTGAACTCCTCACCAGGGAGGCGTCCAGGAGGCATCCTGACCAGATGCCCCTCCACTGGCTCCTCTCGACGTGGAGGAGCAGCGGCTCTACTCTGAGTCCCTCCCGGATGACTGAGCTTCTCACCCTGTCTCTAAGAGAGAGCCCAGCCACCCTACGGAGAAAACCCATTTTGGCCGCTTGTATCCGAGATCTCGTTCTTTCAGTCATGACCCAAAGCTCATGACCATAGATGAGGGTGGGAACGTAGATCAACCAGTTCAACAGCTTCACGGCAGACGCTGCGCCAATCCGCCTGTCGATCTCCCGCTCCCTTCTTCTCTCATTCGTGAACAAGATCCCAAGATACTTGAACTCCTCCACTTGGGGCAGGACACCCCCTCCGACCCGGAGAAGGCACTCTACCCATTTCAGGCTCAAGACCATGGCCTTGGATTTGGAGGCACTGATCCTCATCCCGGCCGCTTCACACTCGGCTGCGAACCGCTCCAGCGAGAGCTGCAGATCACGTCCTGATGGAGCCAACAGGACCACATCATCCGCAAAAAGCAGAGATGCAATCCTAAGGCCATCAAAACGGATCCCCTCAACACCTTGGCTGCGCCTAGAAATTCTGTCCATGAAAGTAATGAACAGAATCGGTGACAAAGGGCAGCCCTGGCGGAGTCCAACTCTCACCAGAAACGAG
>CAEFZX010019530.1:0-35181 GCA_903066825.1 Alfaro cultratus | reverse complement strand
ATATATATATATATATATATATATATATATATAGCTCTGGAAAAAAATAAGAGACCACTTAAAATGATCAGTTTGTCTGATTTTACTTTTTATAGGTATGTTTGAGTAAAATAAACATTATGAACTACTAACATGTCTCCAAAATTCAAAGCAACATTTTTTTTTAATTTATTTGCAGAAAGAGAGAAATGCTCAAAATAACTAAAAAGCTTTTAGACCTCAAATGATGCAAAGAAAACAAGTTCATGTTCATTTAGAAACAACAATACTAATGCTTTAACTCAGGAAGAGCTCAGAAATCTATATCTGGTGGAATAACCAGGCGGTTTTCAATGGGTTTCAGTGAAGTGGTCTCTTCATTTTTTTATACATTACCCTGGGTCTCTGAGCAAATACGGCACTAGGTACCAGGTACATCCATGCCTGGTTACTACTATCTGATGTGTGGAATCAAGAAATCGCTTGCATAGAAACTGCCTGGCAACACATGATGCTCAGTCTAAAGAAATTCCTAAACAGATGAGAAAAAGTCGCTAACATCTTTGAGTCTGACAAGTTTTAAAGGGACAGTATTATGTGTTTTCCAGACACACCGTGTCATTTTAGAGTACAATCAAGTTACAATCAACTACAGGTATGAAAATGCTATATATGTCAAATATAACTTAAAAGAAAATTTACTTCGCAATTTAACACTCTGAAATTGGGCCTTTGTCTCTTTATGAAGCTAATTGCTGCTGGCTAGTCTGAAGGAGCTGAGAGGAGGAGTCATACAGTTCCTACAAACTAGCCACCTGGAGGGCTGCTATGTGAGGGGAAAAGCTTGGCTGGAAGGAATAGAAAAATGTGTTGTCTGCCATCTCAAATGTTTATCAATTGTGGCGGCTTTTAAGCAGAGCTTCCAAAGAATGTAGCTCCAACTAGTGGCGTGGCAAGAGAAGTGCATCATTTACACACTTTACTGTTAATACTGTGTATTCAGTGGGTGATCGTCATGTAAACGGAGACTTAGACTCCTGTTACAGATGATGTTGCCCTCTAAATTTCCTATCAGATCTGAATGGCAATACCTGGAAGCAAAGGCTAAACAGTCAATCGTTTGTGTCCTTAATCTTTTCATATCGAGTCCAAATATCTGTATTACTGTGTCTTTGATCATATCTTTCTCCAATTCTTTTTCCTGAAGCTCCTGCAATGCCAATGCACGCTACCAATTCATTTAACAGGACCATTACTACTTCAGAACTTTCAAATGGACTTTAGAGTGCTCCAGATTCAATAATATATCTGTGCCAATCACACATAGAAACTATGTTCAAGGTTTTCCTTCCATCATGTAGAGTGAAGTTTAATTTACTCTTGCAGGCCTCGCTTGACTATTTTCTCTCCTTCCTTATTAAACGAGTCTGTCTAATGGATACTTTGCCGTCTTTCTTTATGGCAGAAGATGAAACTTTCATGACCACTGAACTATTCCGCTTTCACTCTGAGCCCCACAAAGCTCAACCTGAAAGCACGTGGTGTGTGCATCATCAAATCTAAAAGAAATGTTGGCCCATTCTTCCATGCTACACTGCATATGACGCATAAACCTGGAACGACCATCACAGTATCTGGTCATTCAAACTTCACCTCAGATGTGGCCTTTCTTCAGGATTTCTACTCAGAAGTCAGTTTGGTGATGCATCGCTGCTCTTGGTTTGTTATAAAAATCGGGGTTTATACCTCCAATGAATTATCATCAACAAAAAGCAAAACAATTAGAAATGAATAGGGATAACTAAGACCTACCCACTCCCCTCTGTTAATCACTTCCTCATTTGCCCCTACCTGCTCCTTTCCCCAGCTGCATGCACTCTCCTGTAATTAGCTTTTTTGCTTCGTTTCCCATCCTCGTATCTGCCTGGGAGGCAGATAAAGATGACACTCGCAGAAAAAAAAAAAAAATCCCTATTTATGGTGGCGGCAGTGGGATGGCTTGGGCCGCTTTGCTTCTTGAAATCACTGGCTTTAGTTTTGAGGCAACAGTGAGAAAAAAGCCAAATTATATTATCTGAAGATAATTTATGGTAAAATGAATCTTGTTCATCTTGAAGAAAAGCTAAAACTGCAAACACAACTAACGCTACAGCAAATAGTTATAACTTTCAAAAGTGATATTAAGAAAATTTAGATTTTATGCTCGTCCACATATGTAAAAGCAAAGTTTTTGCAATAACAGGCTTAAAATTTTATTTTCAGTTTTGCTCTTTACTCTGACTGGGAATAAATCTCCATTTCTCTTTTTGCCATCACTATTTTTACACCTGAACACATCATTTAGAGAGTCATCCTGTGTTCCAGTTGTATTACTGGTGATGCTGGATGTGAAAGAAACCAGGGCTTGTCATGTAACTGGCTCATATAGCATGTGAAGAACGACTGCGTGAACACGTGTAACCTCTCAAAAACTGGACAGAATTTCATCTCCTTGCTCCCAGCTAACAGGCATTAGCAGGTAAATGATGGCGGTGAGTAATGACTCTGTGGCACCTCTAGTGAGTGGGTTATCCAACAGCAGTAATGGGAACAGACTGCTCTCAGTCCTGGAGGAATCATTCAGATGTTGAACATGATAAAGTATCTTACATTAACAATGTAAATGCACCATTAGCACTTTAGAAACAATCGAGTGTAAGGGAAAGAACCATGACTTGTTACACTAATTGAATTAGCAGGTCTGTTAATCATGCATAAATAGCGACTGCACTCAGAGGACAGCAAGAGGAGCAGAGGTGCTGATTCTCTTTATTGTCATTTTCTTCTAGTAGAAGCTTTGTCACTTTATCGGCTTTTGTTTTCCTTTTGACTCCGTGCAAAAACGACGAAGTTATTAATGAGTTCTAATTAGAAACTGGAGGATTATGTATCTATAGATATAAAAACTGTTCTATAAATGTACTTTGCCTGGGAGGCAGTGCCAGTGAACTGGTCGGCCAGTAGTTGATCCGTAACAAAGCATCTGGTCCAAAGTCAGGGTCGTGTCCTTTACTCAGGACATTCAGAAAAAAATGTTCCAGCTGTTTGAAATGTTTGCTTTTGGGTTCATTTCTGAAAGATAAACCTTAATAATGCCCGAGATCCAACACAGCAGTCACCTAGTTTTATTTATTTTTTTACTAAATGGGAATTATAATGTAAAATTCACGTTTTGCACATTTTTTGTACTTCCGTTTGAGTGTATTGATTCTAGAGCCAGCTGCCCCCACCCATTAATCCAGCTGTTAATGCAATAGGCTAACATTTTTTGGTGTCTGGAAAACAAGTCTTTTTAAAAACCTCCTGATTATGATGTCAAGGCAAATAAGCAACAGCATAATTTGCGTAAAAGTGACAAAGTCCTAAAAAGTGTAAGAAGCATTTTATGTATAGTCCATAAACCTATCATGACTTGTTTAAAATGATTCCCCTTAAAGTTTGAGCCAAATGAAATAACAGACCTATGCATTCACACATTGACAACATGAAACAACAATAGAAATATAAGCAGTGAGGCAGAACAACAAACTGGACTAGAGGAATCCACAGAGAGAACAAGACTGGGATGAAAGCAAAGGTCAAGTGTCAAACCAAGAGTTGTGTGGCTCTTTAATTTATCCTGAGTTGAAGAACAACAGCTTCTGTTTCATGGTTAAAGATATATTCTATATTACACAATCTATGGTCAAAACTCCGACATTCGATTTA
The DNA here is from genome assembly GCA_903066825.1 of Alfaro cultratus. Taxonomy (NCBI): domain Eukaryota; kingdom Metazoa; phylum Chordata; class Actinopteri; order Cyprinodontiformes; family Poeciliidae; genus Alfaro; species Alfaro cultratus. Next base: position 31,455 of record CAEFZX010019530.1, on the reverse strand, counting down.
AAGAACATCAGATTGTATCCTTTGCCTTTTCTTAATTGTACTATATTCATCTTCAGGTTGCTAATTTTAAAAGTGTACAGGAGTCCCTCACTAAAGTCAACTATGGTGATTGTAGGACTGTATTTTTTTCAGCTGCACCTTCAGCAAAGTGTGAAGGTTTGTTTCACAAACAAATTTTCATGAGGATGGCTTTAAAACTGCTTTGTTGACATTATTCTGTTGAGCTAATCTGTACACCATGTTCCAAATTATTATGAAAGTGATATTTTCTTAAATTGTCAATGCAAATGATGGTCAGTATAATTTTCAAGTCATGAACTGTTACAGTATAAATCAAATTTACTAAACAAAACTCCCCATGAGAAGAGGATTTTTTTTCAAAAATAAAAAACTCAAAATGCACTGTTCCACATTATTATGCACAGCAAATTTTCTAAACATTTTATAGATTATAAAGAACTGCAAACAGTCATTCTTTGAATGTGCAGCATTAAGTGGTGACATGTACTAAAACCAAAAGCTATTTCATCAAAAACATCTTAACACACAGTTACATGTTAACATAGGATCCCTTCTTTGACATCACCTGCACAAATCCTGACAAATAATCAAGAAATGTGTTTCAGGCTTTGGGAACATTGAAGTCGCTTTCTTAAACGAGTTCATGTGTGTTGATGCAGCATGTTAAGGCTGATCTTAGGACAAAATCTGTCAAAAAAAATGAACAAACATAATCACAATGCAAATTTCAATGTTACATTGATGAATATAGTTTTAGTAAGTATATTTTGACACGGTAAAGAGTCAAGGGTTTTTTTTTTTAAGAATATACATGCCATTAATTTTACTGGCTTTAATTTGGTCTCAACTGACTTTGATCAGTTTTATTAGTGTTGTGAAAACTTAATTCACTGACGGACCGGAACCATGTGACCACACGTGCAGGAAATCAGCCGACACAAATAATCAGACTTTACTTTTTTTATTCTTTTTTAGCGCTAGAAAAGAATGGAGACGCTTACCCCTTACAGGCTTAAGTGAATGTGAATATGTCCGAATCTATACAGCATCTCGTCAAAACACGGAAGATTCATTGCTTATAACCTGAAGTCCGCCCCTTACTCTGCTGATGTTTCACGTCACTTAAGGTCCGCCTAATGGTCATCTGATGCTCTATGTTAACTAGACGTTAAGTTTCGTTTTCTACAAAAAGTTTCCATTAAAAACAAAAGACTTTTGTGAGGAGTGTCATGTGTTAGTACTTTGTGTGGTGCGTGTATTTTGTGCGTGTCTTGAGTAAACGTCTCAACATTAGGAAAAGAAAAAAGATCAAAACACCCTCACTGTTTCTTGATTACACCCAGCGGACGGCTGGAAACAACCTTTACGTCCAACACTTTGGTGTTTTTCTAAATATTTCATGACTCCATTACTCACTTAATTAGGAATTCTCTACAGCAATACATTTTTACTCATTTAAGAAAAGAAGTCAAATCTTTTCTCCCCCAGTGTTTACATCATAGCATGTTGGTCAAAGATTTACAAAGTCTTGCGTTTGAAGCTTTATGTTTAGTATTTGATGTTGTTTAGTAATTCATTCTTTTTTTTTTTTTATTTATTCATTATTTTTCTGTTTTTTAAAAATCAGAAAGCAGTCTTGTTTTGGGGGGATCCTGGGAATAAAACTTGATTGGAAAAAGGTGCAACAAATGCTTTATGAATCATGGAGAATTTGAAAAACGTGACACCTACTGATCAGATGAAGTGAATATAGTTGGCTTAACGAGCAGAATAATTGAAAAAGGTTGTATTTATGAGAAAAGACACTGACACTTTAAAAGGAGTCAACTTTTTCATAAATACTGCCTTTTTTAATGACTTTCAGCCATTTCTTCTTGAGAATGGCAGGCCTGAGGAAACAAAGCCAGAATCCATGAAGTTACTTTTAGGATTTGCAGTTATGTTTGATGGCTTTAGTATTCAAATATCAAAAACTCACACTCTGTCAAATTTGGCAAACATTTTTTGTATATTTTATTAAAATAGCAATATTGTGTATTTTCTGTTCAAATTTTTTTTTTTAGCAAAATCAAGTAATTATATAATTTCACTTAAAGAAAATGCTGTACATATAAAAAAAACAACTAAGAAATCTGACTTTGCATTATAGCCATATCTGATGTCTTAAAATTGGCCTCTGTCTCTTTAAGAGAACACTGTCACAGTAGTGTTCCTCCGCTATGTCATCTACAACCGGTCTTAGGAGTGTTGGAAGTAGCTCTTATCATGAGCTCAGCAGACCCACAGTTCCACCAGGTGTTTGCTAATTGCTGCTGGCTAGTCTGTGGGGAAGAAGCCTAAGGTAATCGCAATCCAGTCTCCTCCAGACATGACGTTAGGCAAGTTATTGCGAGAAACATTTTCTATTCCATTCTGGAAAATCCACCAAAAGCAAATGATTCATGACATCACTTCCTGAGCTTTTCTCCCGGACAAGAGTTCAGCTACATTAACAAGCTCATTCACACACACCCACACACACACACACCCACACACACCTCCTCTACGCAGACATTCACATGCACAGCTACAGTATATTCAGTATTATCTGAAAACACATTGTGGTGTTGTTTTCCAGCAGAACAGAAATAAATAAGTGATGCGAATGTGTGGCTCTCAGCTTCAGACGGCTCCTCTGCTGTCCCCTCGCAGTGCCCATGGCGTGCCCCGGCTCGCCTTCTGACTGTCTCACACCAAAACAGTGAAAAGTGAGCCAAAATAATTTGTATCTGTTCAATAAAACATTAAAGACCATCATGCCACGTCCTGCTCCCTCTCTCTCTCTTTCTCTCCCGGCTCTCAAAGGTCTTGTTAATGTTTCAAAACGGCACATAAGACAGACCAGCCAGACGATTAATTTGAAAGATACCCACAGGGTACCTGCAGGATTTCTTCTTACTCCTTTTGCTTCTGTAGTGTTAACACCTAGCTTTCTTCAGAAACGAGGAGTGGAGGGGTGGGTGGGTGTCGGCGGCGGAGGGAAGGGCTGGGATGGAGGGAGGTGGAGGGGGTAAAAAGCGTACAAAGCGTACCCTCCAGTTATAAAACGGAACGCTTTTCAAAAACAGCCTTTTGATATGTGCGATGCAGTAAAGCAAAATGGATTAAATGGTTCAAACGCTTTTATTTCACAAGTGCGGCGATTCGGTATATCCACATTAACTAGCACATTAGCTAATGCTTCAGTGCTATTCATCACTAGCACGCCCATCCCCTTCCCCCACCAACAGTTAGCATGTTTAACCGTCTGCTGTTGTATATTTTAGACGCAGTGTCTTGAAAGCACTTCAAATAAAATCAGACGGCGTTGACCCGATTCCCTTTAATTGGGTTCCGTTGAAAAAGAAGAAAAAATCAGGACTTCAACTCGACTCGGCTCAACGTTTGGCGTCAGCGATGCTACCTGGCGTGTGGAGCGTCGCTGTGAATAAATGAGTTTTCACAGTGGCTCTGGCTGTTCTAACACCTCATCGATATTGTCTGCGTTCCCCAGTTCAGAATCAGTTATTCCTCAGTTCCTCGTTTAAAAAGCCTCTTTTAAATGCTGAGCTATGAAAACCGATGCAGAGTGCATTCATTTTAGATAAATAGTCTAAGCTTGGCTGAATAAATGATTTATTTAGCCTCATAAATTATTTCGGCAAAATATCCCAAAGCACTTTTTGCCTCATTGTACATCATTTTCTTAGTGTGCTAGATGAGCCCCTCATTTATTTTCCAACTATCACACCATGTCTCTTGTAAATATGTATACTGGTCTTTCTACTTATTTATTTTACAGATCTGATTTTAATATTTCATCCTCAGCATAAACTTCTATTTGTTTCCAAGGGCATGATGGCATGAAATAAATATCAGAAGTATAATTCCCAGTCTTAACATATTGGAACGCATGAATCATTTAAGAGAAACAGATTTCGTACATAAAGCCAAGGCCTAATTTTCGGTGCCGCAGCCTGAAAATGTTAATCAGCGGGCTTGTGTCTTGTGTTTTAAGAGGCTGCAGCTTGACAGCACAGTTTAGGTGGATGACTGGAGGGGTGGAGGTGGGGGGCGGGTGGGGGTTTGAGCAGGCTCACACCATATGGTGACAAACCTGGTGATACGGCCCCAAGCCAAGGATTTACTGTGGATTGCTTTGGTAAATATTTCTTTTAATTGTACGATGGTGAAGACCTTAAAGAAAGATCCAATGCTTGAAAAAGAAAATTTGATTCAGCAAATAAAATCCAAAATATAGAGACGTATAAAGATGCAATAGTATCGTTAGGAAAGACTATAGAAGATATGAGGTTTGAATGAATAAACTACATGAGGGGACATTTTTAGTGTTTTTGTTTTTTAAAAAAAACACCTCATACAAAAACAGTAAAGGTACCAACAATCACAAACTGGATTTCAAAGAATACACTTCAGTTCAGTTGCAGCTGCTCCATAGATTGAAGTTTATTTTTGCTCAACTCTAAAGTGAAAATTACGGAAACCAATTCAACACGTTCATTTCAATAGATTAATTAAAGAAATGAATAGAAGGAAACTGTTTATATGTCACAACTAAACAGACCAGGTGTAGATTATATGAAGAGTAACATTAAAACAAAGTTAAAAGTAGTAATAGTAAATAGTGCAAAATTGTGAATTAATTATTCATTTAAATATTAATAACACCTTTCTGGTTCGTAATAAAATCGATGGTAAAATGGCTAAAGACTCACTAAACTTGATCTGAACTGAACTTCTTTAGTTCTGTTGGTAACCAGGTTCTGTTGGTCCGTCTGATTCTATTTACTCTGTCATCACATGTATGAACACAACATTATCAATGCAACTTTTTGCTCTGGCAAAAAATATAGTGACAATCATAACATTAATCTTTAACTTACTTCTTGAGCTCCATCATCTCTGTGTCAAAGACTAAGATAGCAGATTACAAGTACCAACATTTACATTCAACCAGAGGAACAGGTTTAGTTCTAAAAGAACCAAAGTATAAAATAGTTAATAAAAAACAGCTAATGTTGTAATACTGAGATTATAGGTGTAAGATTTAATTCCACCTCCAATGCACTCCACCTGCAGCTCCACGTTACAGTTGAAGCTCCAGCAATTTGAATATCATGCACTATTTTTGAAAATATCTATTATTTTCTCTAAACACTCTAAATAAAGAAGAGTGCAAGCAGAGACAAATGTTAGGCATTAGTTTTAGAAAGGGAATAAAAACATACACAACCTGCGAAGACCTAACACTGCACACACTGAGCTATATGGAAGCTGTTTAGCTTCTTTTTTTTCTTACTGTGAGTAGGAGGTGTATCTGGCTAGCCTAAATGTCTATTTTTCTGATGCTGACATTTACTGACTAGCAGCAAACATTTATGGGGTTTCAGACAGTGTGTGGGATGCCAAAGAATGACCAAATACACAGTAAACAAGTCACAACCTGCCCTGAAACAGACACCCGTCCATTTGACCTGCACTGCTGCAAAGTCAAAACTGCTGAAAACAAGGCAAGAATAAGAAAGTCAAGAAAAAAAAAACAGAGAATGGAAACAGTTGGAAAGCAGGTGCCATGAAGGAGTAAAGGGAGATAGATTTATTTTGCTTCAACATGACATAAAGAAATGAATTGATATGAATGAGGAATAACAGATTAAATATATATCAGCATATGTCATAATTCTTTGCTACTTTTCCTTTTCAATTGTGTTCATGATTGTAGGTCGCAATACTTCCATGCATTTCTATGCCAGAGTGCTAAAGATATGAAAAGTATGACAGAAAACCAGTGAGCTCAAGGGGTAATCTGCCTCTCCTCTGGGGTAATCTGCCTCTCCTCTGGGGTAATCTGCCTCTCCTCTGGGGTAAACTGCCTCTCTAGCCATCAAAACAACAAAATAATATACATACAAGACGTTACTGGTGATAGCAATGCCTCCAGTACAAATTTGAGTTCAAAAAGTGAAGATTTCTAAGATCATTTGTCCAGGAAGTCTGACAGCAAGGGTTGTGTGAGAGCAGTAACAACAAGCTTAGCAAACCGCCACTGTGCCCAGGAGTCTGTCGAGTACCGGCTCAGACCGGATTAGGTCGTCGTACTTCTTGGGCATTTTGCGATATGAACAAGCCCTAAATGTGATGTCTTGCCTCTAAAATTTAACAGTAGTGTTAGGAACTTGTTGTTGGAGTGGTAACCTCTTGGTTAGATCAGGGGTTTCCCTAACTATCAGGCTACGGATCAGTACAAGGCTCTGGGTTTACTGGTACCGGGATGCGGAATCAAAAATACCTTATTTTCCGGACTATAAGTCGCTCCGGAGTATAAGTCGCATTTTTGAGGGAAATTTATTTGATAAAACCAAGAACAGACATGTCATCTTGAAAGACAATTTAAAATAAAAATAGAATGGAGGCAACAACAGACTGAATAATTGTACGGTTTGCTAACGTTACATGACACATAAACAACGAACTGAGAACGTGCCTGGTATGTTAACATAGTAAAAGTTATTCAGATAACTATAGCATAAATAACATTCTAACAAGTTTCCCAAACCATCCGTGTCTCCAAATCACTAAACGCAATGAAATCTTCATCCTCCGTGTCGCTTGTAAACAACTCGGCTAACTCCAGAGGTAGCTTCTGCCACACACATTATCAACACAGGCCCAGAGCGCCCTCCTGTGGTTTAGTGTGAAAATAACATGAGATATCATATAATAATGCATAAATAATTTTACACATAAGTCGCTCCAGAGTATAAGTCGCACCCCCGGCCAAACTATGAAAAAAACTGCGACTTATAGTCTGGAAAATACGGTAAATGTTATTTCCGATGTGCTGAAGTCAGAACTGAGCAGGTAGGAAGGCACAGTCTGAAGGGAGTAGGAAGACAAACATATCAGTACACAAACCATGACCACCAACTCCAACAAAGGAGTGCTACATGGTGTATGTTGAAGAAACTTCTGAAATTGCCTTAAAGTGGCAAGTTTTAAAACTCTTGCTCTTCTGAAACTCCGCCTTCAGGAAGTCATCACAACATGGCTCCTCTGTTACCTTGTTAACATTTTTACCAGCATTTCACTGAGAAGTAGCTCCTATAATGAGCTCTGCTGATGCGCAGTTCCACCAGGTGTTTGCTAACTGCTGCTGGCTAGTCTGAAGGAGCTGAGAGGGAGAAGGATGCTCTGTGTGCTGGAAGTTATGAGGGAATAACATTATAACATGATCTAAAGCTCATAAAAGTCATTTTGACATAACACTGCCCCTTTAAAAATAAAAAAGCTGTTTTGAATGAAAAATTATTTGGTTTGACAAAGCTGGACATTAATGATCTTTGTTCAGGCTAACTTTGAGCTAACAACAACTTATTTTAAAATGGCTTGTTATTGGGTAAAAGGGCTAAATGATTAGCCAAGCTACTGTACATTAACCATAAAAAGACATGCGGGGCCTGCTGTTTTTGCAGGGAATTTCTCTCCTAAGCTGTATATCTTCTTAATATACTGGCTTGTGTAAAATGTCACAATATTGCTTCTTAGTCAGTGCTGAGGATGAGTTAAACTAAAAGAGCTGTTGATGTGAGCTGCAGGGCTGTATAAAATAATAATGCTATGGGCTTCCGAATGTAATGAGTCTCATAAAAGCAGATCTTGCTGTGGCAAAGCTGATAATCTAACACAGAACTAGTTTCGGCTTTAATTTAAGTCTGAAAATGAAAGACTTTTTTTTTTTTTTTTTTTTTTGAGAACCAAATAATTTACATATCTTTGTTCACGGCAAGTGAGAAAATCACTTATTGGACATTTTCCAAAGTGTTATTTATGCTCAGTTGCATGATGAGAAAAATCAAATATTCCAATGTTCTCTCCTGCCTCTCAGTTTGATGCGTGAGTGCTGAATCGTTAAGTTCACAGTAAGATATCTGCCTTGGAGTGGGACAAAAAAATAAATAAATAAAGCACTGGAGTTAGTGCATTTATAACACCATGAGGAGATAAACGCCTTTCCTTCCAAAAGGTTTACCACAGAGCCATCAAAAAAAAAAAAAGTGCAGGGAAAATTTCACTATTTGTTTTCCTCAGATACAGAAAGCAGGACTACATCCTGTAAGGGCATGTTAACGGTAGACTAATTGTTGGGGACAAGGCTTTATTTACAACCTTTTTAAAGGTGCCGTCTCTGGAGGGAGACCTGTGCTTACTTAAAAGCCATTAGCCAGATTTGCAAAAGGTCAGTTGACATTGCACATGCTGCCAATCCCAGAGGAAACCACTGAGAAAAGACATCTAGGCCTCCAAGTGTTATTTTTCTAAATAACTGTTTGGGGGGTACATTATCCCAAAACACTAAAGTCAAACAGGTCAATAAAAATCCTGACCTCTACTAATTTACAAGTTTACTCTACACTTTAAGGTGCTTTATTATTATTATTGTATGTCTGAATGGACATTATGTTGAGAGAGCAGTGTGTTCTCTGCAGGTTAAACAGCACCAGGATCCTGTTCATCGCAGAATAAATGGTTTTTGAAATCACTTATACTGTAGGGATAATTTGGCTACAGTTAACAGAAGAGGACATGTTTGTTTGAACGGGTGTCTATATTTAATGAAAAGGCAAAATGTGAAGTTTCAAGTTGACAACAAAAAAAAATAAAAACAAAAAAAAATAACTAAAACAATAACAGAAAAGCTTCTTGAAGCTGGAATTGATGGTGGGACAGTCAAGTGCTTCTAAAGCTAAAATATAAATCTAACATGACTACAGTGATAGATGCTCTTATCCTTAAAGAGTGAAACTTAAGATGCTCTAATTACCACCAAAATATTTCTATATATATATATATATATTTATATATATATATATATATATATATATATATATATATCAAAGCTGGTGTGCATATAAATGTTTATTTAATAAAAAAAATGTACAGCAAAAAAAGAAGAAAAAAAAACGTATCCAAGAGTTGGCATTGAAACATTGACTTCTCTCTTTCTTTTATCCCCTCAAAGACAGAATTGACTTCCCTATATTGTCTGTAGAACTTTCTCTCCTCTGCTCATAGGCCCCGCCCACATCACCCAGCAAAACTAAACATGCTTCACTTATTGAAGTGTTTACATATGAAACATACATTTTATTCCATTTGGATCAACTTTTCATCCAAAAAAAACCAAAAAAAAACATTCGCTGACAATGATTACCATTGGTTTTAGCAATCAAGTTGACAACCGGCATAATCTTAAATATCCAAGAGATATATAAAAGAAAAAGCTTTGCTCATAATGGTCAACAGTACGACAACTAGAAAATAAGGCCTACGGTTATCTGATTTCTCAAATCAGGGAGTTTCAATTTCAAAAACACAGTGAGGGAGAGGGAAGTAGGTCAGTTATGCTAGGTTGACTTGACAACCTTAGCATGTAGATGTGTTGCAGGATTCTGTGTGTTTTGGTTCAGTTAACAAAAAGGCGACCCACACACCACCGTTCATTAGCAATTGCATATAACGATTTGTATAAAAAGCATATTAGCAAACAGTTCTAGTTACGCATATAGTCTTCACCACATTTAGTTTAAGTTCCTGCAGCTGCAATTAAAAACCTTTTTTTTTTTTTTTTTCCTTGCAAAGATGTTTGTATCTCATAAAATCTCTCACTATATTGCCAACAGCATTAAACGTTGAATTCAGGTGTCCAGATTCCTTCACTGGCCATAGGTGGATAAACTATACCCAGCTAGAGCGCTCTCAGAAACTCAGAAAATGTATGTGTGGTCTATAACAGATCATCATGTTGGCAATAAGTTTAGTTTAGTTCATAATTTCAGTTTGTTATGAACGTGACTGTTCACCAGCAGACAAAAGAAGGTCAGTAAAGACATGGCTGAAGGTAGAGGGAACGTTTTTCTGACTCACACAGAGTCAGATGAAACACTTTTAGGATAAACTGAAAAGGAAACTGTAAGCCAGTCCTTCTCATCCAACATCAGTGTCTGACCTCATTAATGTAATCCTGAAAGAACATGACAAATATTCTCAAATACATTCTCAAACCTTGTAAAACAACAAAAATACAATATAACAGCCATCCCAGAAGAGTTTAATTAAGAATGGGATGTCACTCAATATTAATTTTAAATGCAGATGAAGGATTTTTTTCAGCATAGCACACTGTAAAATATTAATCATCTAGTATTTGAAGAAATTCAAACGTTAGAAGCTTGGATTGCTAAACGTAGATAGCGTATCACCAAGTGTCATTGGAAATTTAAATATAAACACCAAAAAAAAAAAAAAGTATGAAAATCATAACATATTGACCTTTGCTACAAAATGGGATGGGGTGTTTTAGTGAAGCAGTGCTGCAGCTAGTCTCATCTCCTTGTGAAAACAAACAGATGATTTTGTAAGTTGATATTTTTGTCCTGTACTACAATCTGCTGAAAGCTTGTGAAGTCTGTTAGCTCCGTATCGAGGGCTAAATGTCAAGTATTTTAAGTTAAGGGCATTCCACGATGACTGGAGGATATCAGGAAATTAATTATCCCGTAGTGAAGTACATCTTATGACACTTTGATTAATGAGCCCAAAGGTGTTTGCTTGTTGGAATCTAATTTATTTTTTTTTTATTTACATCCGAGTGGATGGAGTGATTAAAAGAAGAGAGAGAAGACCTTGATTTAGCAAACCCAACAAACACGCAGAGAGCCGCAGTGGGAACGGCGGGAGAGCGGAGAGGAAGGAGGGACGGGGTGCGCTGCCGGGCCTCCCAGGTCACACGCCCGACCACATCCAACCCACACGCTGCGCCAATTAGCAACACAGATGAGACTCAGGGGCTGTGGCTCTACCCCTTTTTATTTACCTCTTTAATGAAGCCCCATCATCACTTTAATTTACTTCTGAAAGGACAGAAATGGGAATAAGATGAGCAGAGAGAGAAGGAGCTAGAGAAGCCTCACTTCCAGGCAAGGCTGATCGCATTTGAAGAGGCGGCATTATGTAAAAATGTACTTTTTTGAGCTTTGTATCACGTGTTAATGTTATTCCTTCATGAGAAATATGCTTGGAGTGTTGATTTGACTTGTTCATACATGCTTAAGAAAAGCTTTAAACTCCCGTAGCAACTGTTCAACTGTGCAAAACGCCTGGTTGGACCTAGCCCCGCCTTCGAGGAAGGTGTTCCTCCCCAACGACTCCCAACTCAGCTCCTTCAGACTAGCCGGCAGCAATTAGTAAACACCTGGCAGTGCTGTGCATCTGCTGAGCTCAATGTATGAGCAACTTCTCAGTGCAAAGCTGGTGAAAATGTTGCTAAAGGGTTAATGGAGGAGAGATGTGACGACGTCCTGTAGATGGAGTTTCAAAAAGAGCAGGAAGGTCAAATTCAAGGCGTTAACATCATTAGTAAAATTTGTTTCAAGTTATATTTTACATATATATCATTTTATAACAACTGAAGTTAAATGTTTTTCATTAAAAGTTTTGCCGTTAGCATGATGTTGGGTTTTTGGCCGTATCAAACTGGGTTTCTATCGCAAAAACACAAAGGAAACACTTTCATCACATCACACAAGTCACATGATCAACAACCGGCTGTTACCATGAAGAAGAGGAAGACGACAGCAAGTAGGTAGACGACAAAGGTGCTGCATGTTTTTTTAATGACTTATGGCATAGACAAATTTATTCACATGTGATTTTAGTTACGTTTCTTATTTAATGAAAACACATCAATGGCAAAATTATGATAGTTTGACACTAGCATAATATTGACAAAGTTTGGAAACGCAGCTATTGTTACTTGATTGTGCTGTAAAATGGCACCATGTGCCTGGAAAACCCATAACACCCATAACCTGAAAGCCCAAAATACTCCATTCAGACTCAGTTAGCTTCTTGTCTGGGTTTAAAGTATCTTATTTTGCGCACTGTTCTGATTGTTTAGGATTCCATCTTGGGAAAGCATTGACCGTTAAAGGAAAAAAAAGAAGAAAAAAAAAGAAAGCACACACACAATCTCAAAGCCTCACTCAATTACAACAGATAGCAGGGCGGGAGGTGGGCTGCACGGGTCTCGGTCGGCCACAGGGGAGGGTCCCTCTCTGGGTCTGACAGTACAATGAAGAACAGGCCAGGTATCGGGGGCAAGCTCTTTCTCAAGACTACAGCACCAACTGTTTTCACCTGCCCTCACACCCGACCTCGCAGCAGCTTGTTCTCTGAACGGCAACGAGTTGTTCACAGAGCAGAAGACAGCACAGCGCAGGCAGTTTGGGAGGAGATGCAGTCGCTTTGGTATGGAGGCCGACATTTTTAAGATAGTTTGAAAAGGATAAAGACGCTTCTTTCGCTGATCTGCGCTACATCTTTTGTTTTATGAACTTGATAAAACCATAATAGGCCTATTTTGTAGAAACAGTAGATGTGCAAAGATGAATTTTGTTCACTAGGTGAGATGATGCACCACACTGGGTTCGTTAGAAAGAGACAACAGGACATTTTGGCAACACTTTTGCTTTGATTTCAGAAAAATACTATTTGTTTCACTGCTCACAAATTGGGTTTTAAATAATCTGCAGTCAATGTAGATTATTTAAAATGTACATTGACTTTAAATGTCAATGTAAACATTTAAAGTTGACTTTTTAAATGTCTACATTTAAAGAACATTGAAGTCCAGTTTTGAAACGACGTGGTTCTAATTGCAAAAAAAGTATTGAATTGCTCATTTTTTATTATTTCACCAAAAACAATAACAGTTTGTGTTTTTAGGAAATGTGCTTAGTGTGTAATCAACCATTTAAAGTTTGATTGGATTAAACTAGAGATTGAATTAGAAATGCAGTCCAGATTCATAATAGAGAGTTCTTGAAGCAGTTCCTAGCTTCACATCGTTAGCTGTTCGTGGTTTGAAAGATAAAACCAGCCAGTATACCAGTATAAAACCAAACCTGTTCCAGTATAAGGCAACCCAGCCAGTCATTCCTAATGTACTTTAGAAAATTGTCCCTTAAGAAACACTTTCATCTGATTTTAAAGCATCGCAAACAGCAGATCAGTATCACATTAAATTGTATTTTCATGCAGTGCATGGCACAAAATGTATCTTCTAACAAGAACTCTTTGGTTTGTTGTTTTTTTTTGTTTTTTTTCTTCTTCTTCTGACAAAAATGTGCTTTGCAAACACTGATACGCCCCAAAGCTGTTTGGGCTGTTCATAGCTCATGTTGATGAAGCATCTTAGTATGCTAGTAGATGTAATCTAACGCTAATGCTCCAGGTCATTCTCCTCATCTTCAGATGATGAAGGTGCAGCCATGATGAGATTATTCCACAAAATAAAAGTTGACTCTTCACCACAATTACACCAATGTTTTCTCAGCCACAGCACATAAGAACTTGAAGGACCAACTTGAAGGGTTCTAGAGTTAAGTTAGATAACATACAGATGACCTATCAGAGACGCCACACTGTATTTATGGAGTATACTGCAGTTGTACCGTTGACTTACTCCATACCATGGAAAAGGGCTCTCCAGGTGAGACATGGCACCCTTCTTTATGATTGTTGGCGCACCCCAACGCTGATAAGTATGGTATACATCTTTACGACATCTATCATTGGTGGAGATCCACTGACATCGACCACAGCTTTACTCACACATCCAAACCCCTCCACCACTTGATGCTGTGCTTGTTTGCCTCCCCATTTCTGTCAGGGGCCTCTCCACTAGTAACCCACTGCAGGCGCCTCTTGGGGGCCAGGTGTTACCCTACACACAGCGGCGGTGCAAAGCCATCTTAAGCAAGCAGATGCTTTAGCAGGGCCCTCGGTGCAGCAGAGGATCATTATTTTGAGGTGGAGAAATCCAGTTTGACAGATGAAGCGTGGCCACAGAGAGACACATCGCTGATTTGCCACATAACAAGATCTCAGAAGAGTGAAACACTGATACATTACATATCAAAACAAGAACGGGAGGAAGGATTTATTTGTTTGGTAGCGAGGAGAGATGATTCTATTTCCGAGGCGCCAAAGCTGCGCACGAGAAAGCTGCGGGTCCAGGGGTATTAGCACTGGTCCATGTGATGAGTTTGGGGTCTAAGGCGAGCCGCCGCCCCATTCCCACCCCCCAAAGTGGGAACAGAATGGGATCAGCAGCAAAGTCAGAGCAATTTAATGGGTGAGTCACTTAGGCGCTTTTCAGTGCAGGCTGGGAACAGTGATGAAGTGTTTAAAATAAAAGTTCAATTACAAAAGAACATTAACTGTCTGTATTTTCTCAAACTTTGTGTTTTTGTTTTCCTTAATTAAAACCTATTTGAATGTTTTTGATGGTATGCAAAGTGTGTCCACATATTTGCATGATTTCTGATCTCTACATTAATCCCGCAAGCATCTTTAATTCATCTTTTAAAACATTGCTAGACCATTTGCCACATGCAAACGGAGATGATAAGATTAGTTTATTGGCTTATTTAATAGTGAAATGCTAAAAAGCATTAATAAAAGATTGCACCAGATTTAGGTGAAGCTAGTTTCTATCTGAAGCGCCTGAGCAGGTGAGTAATGATGCAGACTAAAAATTACATGGTGTTCAATGTCCACACAATCCCTGAACGAAGTCACATAAAATTATCACAATTACAAATGGTATTAAATGATGTAATTAGAGTTAATTAGTAAATTAAGCAGTGGTGGTGCTCTATTAAAATTTTTTACTCAAGTTTTTTGATGGGTCAGTAATTAATCGCAATTAATTGAATTTTAATCAAATATATCGACAAAATAATTTCACTTCAAAAACTCTGCTAAATTTTTGAAGCTCAACAAGCAAGATTTCTGATTAGATTTATTATTTCTAATCTATTATTTAGGTTTTTTTACCATCAGATTGGTGAGTTGTAGGAACCCAGATCATTCATGGAACCTCGGGGACGCCGGTCCTGATGCTACATGTTTAGCATTGAGATGCTATTTTAGGCTTGAATAGCTTCTCTGACAGGCTAACTACGTTTTAGCACAACTTGAATAGAATAACAGTTTTTTCCAGCGTCCAATCAGATTGTTATTTACCCTCAGTGGGCCAAGAGAAGCAGCTTCGTCATCCATGATCGCTGTTAGCGGATCTTGGTTGTGCGTCAGGTTTACAGCTGTACTAGAAACATGCGAAAACAAAGGTTCTGTCCGGAACCTTTGTACATAAAAAAAAAAAAAAAAGCTGTGTTAAAATAAATGGAATTGTTTCATCAAAATGAGCATGTTAAGCAGCCCTGCAGACCAACTTCATCTATGTATTTAGCTAACTATGAAATTATACTAATCTTCTTTACTTACTTAAAAAATAGACAGTCAGATATATAGATTAATAGATTTATCTATATGAAGTGATAAAAAAATTCTTTACTTATTTTTAAAATAACTTTGTTACTGAATAACATCCTCCTTTCAACTTTACTTTAATAATTTCTAAACTGACTTTCATGCCATCAATTAAACTGGCATTGCCTTTGATTTAACTTGCAAGGTAAGAGAGAGAGGAGAGAAAAAAAACCTTCAGTATCAATCAATTAACCTCACTCCTTTCATTTATAGAAACATGCAAAATATACTTTGGCACCTGATGGTGGGGAAGCAAGGCAAAAAAATCAAAGTGTATTAATAATTAAGTCTAATTAGCGGCGTGTGGGAGAGGTGTGATGCCTGTTTCGATGGCAGCGCTCCACTCCTTCCTGAACCTCTGCCTGTTCTCGTGATCATCCTCTGCGAGAGATGACAGGCTACCGAGCGAGAAAGACAGAACGTTCAAGCAGAGGAGAGTCGCCGGGTTAAAAAGGAAAATAACCTTCTTCTTTTAGGTGTTTTAATTTAATACGTTGAACAGAAGACGCTCGGAGAGAGGGAAACAAAGGGAGGCAGAAAGGGGAAAACACAGAGACAAACGTGTAGCTATTTGTTACAACTTCAAGTTAATTAAGGAGCTTGTTGTGAGATCATCGGGGCCACCTGCATGAGCAGGTTTTAACTGAGCGAGAGCGTTACAGGGGCAACTGCTGAAAACGGACCTAAAAGGAGCCTTAATTAATGTCTCAGCAGGGAGGCTGGCAGAGGAGGGGGAGGGGGGGGGTGGTGCTGGGAACACTGAGATGGGGAGCTAAAGCCCTCACAGGCCCAGATCCAAACTGGAATTCTACTGGCTGGGAGTGTTTCATTTCAGAGAATTGCATCATCACGGATTATCTAACCAGAACAAGTGTCACAAAGCCAATAAACATCGCCGGGACCTCGAGGGGTAAATTAGTCTCTTCCCTCACGCGAAAAGTGTGAAAAATAGTAATGAAACTCAGCCTCCTCCAGAAGAAAACAGGGACTTCATCCAACGGACTTAATTAGAGGCATGTGTTTGCGCGGAGAACACGGAAACACTTAGAGAACAAAGACGATTCATC
This sequence comes from Alfaro cultratus, assembly GCA_903066825.1. Lineage (NCBI taxonomy): Eukaryota > Metazoa > Chordata > Actinopteri > Cyprinodontiformes > Poeciliidae > Alfaro > Alfaro cultratus. The sequence goes on along the minus strand of CAEFZX010019530.1, from coordinate 14,935 downwards.
TTCCGTCTGAGGGTAAATTCTGATTACAGCTAACACTTTGACCCGGCCCGCCGTGATGAATCAGGCCAGTCAGGTTTGGAGATTTTGATTTATCTTTCTGACCTTTTGTATGCAAAGGAGACGCGTTGCGTATAATGTGACACTTCGGGGGGAAAAAAAAAAAAAAAAAGAGGTCAGGCCTGCGAGAAAACAAGGCTTCCGCCTTCTCCACTTCTGTGTGATGAGTCCATTGTTTTGCCTCGCAGTGGCAGTTTTCATACTGCTGAGTACTGTGAGTTTATGTTGCTTAAAATTCACTCCCCTAAGAGAGCGAGTCCATGAGATGTCTCGTTTAACCAATTATGAGACTTTGAAGGCAAAAAATTAGGGGGAAGTTTAATTTTCTTCAAGTTTAGGTGTTAAAATATTGCCAAAATGCACCATATTTCAAGCTAAAATGAACAAATGACATCATAAATAACTACCTAAAATATGCAACCTTGACAAAGGCTGCGCTAACAGTACAAAACCTAGGGGGGGAATTGAAGACCCCCTACGTCTCCATATGTTATTCTGCCAGGTTAAAGGACGGCCTCTTGCTGTTAGCTTTGACAGTCTGGCTGTTTACCACAAGCAGCTACTGTAATGCCGCCTAGACCCACTTTCTTAACACAATGCCTGACAACGTGAGGCTTCCATGCAAATGTGGTGAACTGTTTTACCCGATCGTCTCAAAAATCTACAAGACAGACAAAGCAACACGGCTGTTGACGTCCCTGTATGTTGCAGGAGGATAAATGTTTCAGTGGGGGTTATTAAGCAGAAAAACTACATTCCTGAAACAACACTGAGGAAGTTTTGGAGCCTGAAGGTTGTATTTTGTGCAGCAGAGTTGAGTTGTGGGCAGTCAGGTTCTTCCATGCAGTCAGCAGCAGTCAGAGTGATCTCAGTTTGGAGAAACAGCCAGAAAATCTCACAGGCGAGTCAAGGTATCCACTCACACTGACAACATATACAATATGTGGTATTTCTACACCTCATCACACATGAATAAAACAGATGTTTATAGTCCTAAAATATAATTTGAACTATGTCCATGTTGCCATGCTAACTGCTAGCACCACAGCAACTAAACATCCTGATCCTTATTGCTTTATCACTGACACACATACATTCAGGTTCAGGTTTATTCAAGTCCACTTAATGTTGCAGCAAAAAAAAAAAAGACAAGATGTTTCCATGCAGAAAATAGGTGCATGAGATCAGGCCGACAATTTTTTCAGCACTTACACTCTGTGCGGCTTGTTCCCTCTGTAGTCCGTACTCTTATAAAGTTTCAGAGGTGTGTGGTGCGTAAAATGTCGGGGTGGCTGTTGAAATTATGTAGCTTGATCAAGCTAACTTCATGGATCAGATTTAGTGAAGAAAAATCAGGCTTCATACATCTGTGGATGTAGTTTGGAAAGATATCAACCCAACTACTTAATGTACCAACGGTGGAGAAACAAATTACAGTATTGCAGAAAAACGGATTATCCACCGTCATCAGTGGCCATGCTAACTAGCCTGGGCATTCACAGTCGGCTTCATTGTGGTAAATCAGCTGTTGCTGGTGTGAGTGGCGTGTATATGCGTATGATTGACAGCGCCAAGACCCTCCTGCTGGCTCTGATTGGTAGTTTCTGACGGGGGTTGGTGCATTTCTGCAGATGGCAGTAGCACCACAGGGAGAAGGTAGAGAATTCATATTATACTGTCAGGACATAACAGTTTTGACAAATAAGTAAAAATCCTAAAGTTGCAAACTGCAGCTTTAATGTCACTGCAGAAAGCAGTTTATTTGCTAAAAGAAGTTTAAGGTTTAGGTATATATTAATGCCCCCAATGGAGATTCCCATTTAAAACTGTTCATGAACAAGAGCTTTTGCAATCTTTGTAATAGAATTTGCAAATGAAAATTGCAATAGTCATTTTAAAATCACAAGTGTCAAATATATTTTTTTTATTGTGTACATTCTAAGCTTAAAATGCAGCTGTTCTGTTTATATAACAAAAACATGTAAAAGGACAAAAAAGATTTCAATATTTCAATAACGGATGTTTAATTTTTTTAGTTCTGAAAAGATGTGCTTTTATTTGCCTTCGTGTGATTTTATGCATGTGTGTGTGTGAGAGAGAGATTGTGTGTGCAGCTGTACTGCAGCAAGCATTTTAAATATTAATACCTTCTTTCTTTCCCTCCTTGCCATACTTGAAAAAAGGCGACAGTAACGCCGGGTCACAAGCAGGCCCCTCGTCTCAGAGGGGAGGTCTGTGGAGAAAACGAGACAGAGAGAGCGTCCTGTTGTAATTAAACATGCATGGGTATTTTTCTTCACAGACGCTGTTTGTTTCGCCAGGCCTGGGCTTTGACAGGACGCCAAAACAAGCCCAGGTGGAGCGGGGCGTGCAAACAAGCTTGTGAGTACAGCCATAAAACACACAAATTAGCACCTAGACCGGATGAATATGCAAGTGGCGGGACGAGGGCCAGGATGCCATCGCGTCCTGGCTAGCACATGCACTCAAATCAGGTGAAAGTGAACAGGAAAAAAAAACAAAAAACGAAAGGCGTGGAACGCGTTTCTTCAAGTAGATCAAGCTTCTGCTGCCGATTTGCTGTAAAATATCTGAAATCTATCAGGGGAATTAGCTGAGGAAGAAGCATCCAGCATGGGAGCTAAGAACATAAGGTTATATGGTAGCTTTTGGTGTTTTATTCATGCCTGCTCAACTTTCTTCTTCCCGTCTCAGTAATTGAAAGAGGAGAGTTTGAAACGTTGGTCAGCAGGCAGCGAAAACATTTGGAGAAGCTAAAAGAAAAAGAATAACAAGCTAGGAGAAGAGTAGGAAGACAACGGATGGATGCTGGAGTCCGGTGATGGATGTGGTGGGGGGGCTGGTGGACAAGCAGAGAGAAGGAAAAATTAGGTTGAAAAAAAAAAAAAAAATGGACAGAGGAAGGAGTTCAGGAGTTAGATGGAGCCAGAGTGGAGTGGTCGGGCCCCGGGGTCCCACAAGAGAAACTGTAAAGTAAAGCTGAGTGAGCGAGCACCTCCGGTCCAGGGACATCTTGCAGGTGTGTGTTTGCTGTCTTGTTTTTTTTGTTGTTGTTTTTTTCCTCCTTCCCCAGCATGGACACTTCGGAGTGCACAGCGGATCCCCCCGGACGAGCCCCCACCCCGCTGCACCTGACACGGGTAGCCTCCCAAAGATGAACAGCATCGCCTCAGCCACAGTTAGAAGGTCGAGAAATTGCTCCCACCGCACATGGCCCCCGCGTCATGTGACCTCTCCTCATCCGCCAAGAGCCGCTCCCCTCAGTCCACTCTGGCCTCTCCAAAAGGAAGCTTTTACACTTCTTAAGTCTTCCACTTGGCGGGACAGAGAGAGTCGGCGCGGCGCAGTGCAGCGGACCTTTTTCCACATGACTTTACCCCGTTAAGGCTGTTCCAAAATAAAGCCCTCTTAGTCACACATGAACAGAGGGTGAATTATGGATTGGCCCTTGGTGATGAAGTTGTTGGATATTTTAACAACATCCAGCACATAATCTGCCTACTCCCTAACTAGCTCGAATTAACAAGCTGTCCTAATTAAAGCGGGAAGAGAGAACGCTCAGTCGTCAATAAATTATAACCGACAGCTTCGATTTACGAGCCTCAACTTGACGTTTGTGTCATCTGAAGTGATCGTGCACGCTCTTTAGCTTTGTTTGTCTTATAAACATGCAAACTGAAACTTGATTTTTTATTTTATTGTTTATTTAATAAACACAGCAAACATAGATCAAGTTAATCTAATCCCAATCATTGCTAATTTGCAACACTCGTCCCTTCCAGGGTTACAATACTGTTGGGGTTTTTCATTATAGATTAGTTTTATTAATGTATTCAATTATTGTTGAGCAACCAACCGACTAGTGTTTTCTCCCAACTTTTGCTGTCTCCATATTGCAGACCAGTGTAGGTGCTGTTAATTGCCGACAGCCGACATAAACTGACTGCGTTTATGAATTTATTCATTCATCAACACAATCCATGTTTATTCATTCCAGTTAATGTTTCCTCAATTTCAGTTTTCATTATTATGTTAGTTTTAGTTAACTGGATTAACTTTGGTTCCTAAAAAAGTCCCTTTAGCAGTTGGTTTAAATGAATAGTTAAAATCGACAATAAATACAGTAAAATGATCAAAAACAGACACAAAACAATTCATTTAAAAACTATTGAAGCAAAAACAATTACAATATTCTTGCTGGTTGGTTGGTTCATGTTCATAAACAATGGGGGGGAAATGACAATAAGGAATATTTTCCACGTTTCCATTCCGTTCTCGCCAGCCTGTAGCTGCAGATGCTGGTAAATGGAAGGTAATGAGGGAGCTGCCTGGCTTTTTGCCGCCTTGAGGCTTTTGGGAGCTTCATCAACTTGGAATCCAGAGGAAAACATGTGAAAGCAGAAGGGGTACAGAGACCCACATCCATTTATTCACATTAAGAAAGCCACGGCACCGCTGTTCTAAGTAAGTTTGCAGTGTAGACTTCAGCACCCCATCTAACATTCATGTCTCCTTTTTATGCTTTTATCACCTTGGATATGCCTGACTCAGCCAACCATGTACTCGCGCTGCCAGGTCTGGGAACATCCAGCCGCCCCGCGACAGTACAACGCAAGCCGTCGCTCTGCGTCTGCAGCCTCGCCTTTTTTACCGCTTAGTGACACAAACATCGAGGAGCGTTAGGAATAACAGACCACGACTTTTCTTTCCCCTGTGCATTTTAAATGTGTGGAAAAACACAGTAATTAATGTCTGTGTGGAACATTTATTGAGTCAGTGTCATAGAATTAGGCTTCCCCCTCCCCTACCTGTTGCTGCACATTGCCGGTCAGCTGGCTGAAACAAGACTAGCACAGTTTTATACTTTATTGATCCATAAGGGGAAATTTCCTCTTTGTTGACATGCTTCTCCCATCCACGGTGTTACATATGAACAATTACACCTCAAAGGTGGACCTAGCTTCAAGTGGAGCCTTGAAGCTAGGTCCACTTCTCTTCAAGTGGTGCAGAAGAACCTCTTCTGAGGTGCTTCTTCACGCTTCTGGGGTACAGAAGCGTCTAAGCTTCTGCACCCCACTTAGTTCCTTCAGACTAGCCAAAAGTAATTAGCAAGACCTGGTGGAACTACACATCTGTTGACTTCATTATAGTAGCTACTTACTTATTAAAGGGTTAATAGAGGAGCCATATTGTGATGACTTCCTGAGCGCAGAGTTTCAGAAAGAGCAGGATTGTCTAAAAGACGCAGAGGCCCAAATCAAGGCGTTAAATTAGAAAGTCGAATTCCTTTTAAGTCATATTTGATGTATACAGCATTTTCGTTACCACTGAATTTAACACAGTTACTTTATTGTGCTTTAAAATTGTACTTTGTGGCTGGAAAACACATAATACTGGCCCTTTAAAAAAACATCCCATCCCATTGTGCTGTAATAAAAAGAGGGGATAATAACAAAGTGATACTGATACAGATAAAAACGATGCGTGTGCTCAGGCCTGGTAAAGGCCGACAATTAGTTCAAGGATAATAACTGGCATCCAAAGAGGCCAGGTTATCTATTTAGTTAGCTTGGTAAGCTAAAGAAAAGCTAACTCTTGCTCGGGTTAAGAAGAATTAGAGATAAGCTGCAGGCCTGGCTAACAGAGAGGCTGCTGAGTGGGAACAGGGTGCAGGAGTCGGGATGATTGAACCGGGCTGTCTTCGGGGAGGGGGGAGTTACATGTGCTAATCCTAATCAGGGCCTGTTCCCTGCCATGTAATGGAGTAGGAACAAGCTCGAGCTCGGCGCTGGACATGCTGGGGCTACATTAGTGAGGAATGTTTTCCAGCGTGGGACACAGTTTCTATTACGCCGCCACACGCGGCAGGAAGAGGAAGCTGTCACTGTGAATTAGCCGCAGTGTGTGCCGTGCAAACATATCTTGTGTAATTGGAATAAGGAGGAAAGAAAAAAAAAATAAAAGAGAGAGGGAAGGCTTTTTGCGATAACACTCGGCTCGACGGTCTGTTGGAGACGTTACGAAGCTTTTAGCAAACTGTCAACCTTCAGGACAAAAGGAGTCTTACACAGCAGCCTCCGGAGGCTGTTTCGTTTACTCACCATACATCATCCCGGCTAGCCTAGGTTATAACTCACACTTTCTCTCTCTTTCTCTCTCTCTCTCTTTCGGAGCACTTTGGTTGAAGTTTTCTTCTCCTTAAAACAAAAAACCTGTGCAGTTTACCTGATGATATCGACAGCTCTACTGTAAAATCTCCTGCCGTCAGAGGTCAAAAACACGATGTTCGCCGAGTCGGCTTCCATCTAAAAGGGAGTAAATCTCAGAGCGGAATCACTTTTCTGACAATAATTTATAAATTATGCACCGCTTGTGTTTGAATTCAGAAAGGCTTTCATATCTCTTCCATTAACTCAGATTAAGATTTCATACTGATGCTGGGGGAGAATGCTAGCAATATCCATCCCCCCCTCTCACACACACACACACACACACCCTCTGTCTCATTTCAATGAAATTTTTATTAGTAGCTTTTTTTTCTGTAGTACACTCCTGTTGGGATGTCTGTGAATCTGAAGCTCGGCTTTGGACATGAACTCCCCTCAACCTGCCTGCCAGTGGCTCTGAAGGTTTCAATAATTCATGGGCTCAGGCGAACTCAGCCGTGAGATTCCAGCTGCAGAGGTTTAGCTCTAATGTAGAAATTGTGAACGGATGAAAACTGGGATGTCATAAGTAATACATCCAATCTGAGAGGGGATTTTTTTGTTGTCGTTATCGTCATCCGGGATGGGGGGGCGACATGTGACTAATAAATTCAAATAAATAAGACAACAGAGAGGAAAATGGCATTTAAGACCCAACGCTCCTCCATTCTTCCTCTTTGTGTTTGGGAAATGAAAAGACCTAAAGCTATAGGGCTAAAACATATCAACCTTAATCTCTTAGTGCTCCCGTTGACTCCTCATTGTGTGCGCTCTTTGGCCCTCTTTGTGCAGCCATCAATACAAACTGGTCCCCCTAATGCCATCCCTCTGAAGAAATGGGCATCACACCACTTACACTTTATAGGCCAAATCCATTTATTCGAGCATCTCGCCTTTCTCTCTTCCCCGCGATCCTAACGGAATTCAAAGCATTCGGAAAATCTGTCCATTCAGCGCCGGTGTCCCTCCGCGTTTCCCTCCCCCCGAAATACACAAGGTCAGATGAGATGGGTCTGATGAACTTTCTCTTTTCTTCCACCGCTTGCAATCTATAGCGCTCTCCCCTGAGCCATATGTCGTCCAGTGTAGTCAGGACTGTTTGTAATGGCTCTGCTAACAATGCACTCTTTGTGCCGGATAAGGGGAAGGAGAAAGCTGGATGCCAGGGGGCAAGAGGCAGAAGAAACACTTTTAGTGCCCGCTTATGTATCTTTTTCTTTTCCCCCCTTCCATTATACAAATGGAGTCTGCTGGAAATATTTGTCTTGACAAGTAGTTTAGCATTGCTCCACGTTCCGCTGGCCTCCATGAAAGATTAAGCCATTTAAGAACAGATGTCACGGCGCTTTCTGCTGCTGAATACGCCGTGTCTTCAGCTGACATTTCTCAGTTTTCTTGTTCGTAGCGTGTGGATTACTTCTGTCTATCGATATCTGACGTTAGAACGGAGCCTCTGTTGATGCTATCCCACTGTATTTCGGAGGGTTTTATTGCCGATATCAACGCTGCTCCTCGGGGAGCTCCAGGGTAAGTGTGCCCCCCAGCAGTCCGGCCCCTTAAGAGACCCCCGCTGCATGGGACTTGAACACAATCTTTACGCTTCCAACATATCAATATACAGAACGCTCTCAGGAGACTTTTTCTCTCTCGCACTTCATCAACGCCAGACATCACTGTTTATTACTGTAGATCTTAAATATCAGTTGTGGTAAACATCATCATACAATCTAGACATAAACTCTGCCGACCCCCTCCCTCCGCTAGGCCTACCTTAAGAAAAAACTATTAGTTACAGTTTAGTTACTGGAAAGAAAGTAAATAAATACCAACAACAGATAAACTGGATACATGACATTTAATATGTAATAGGATATTTCGCTTGTGCTCAAAGATGAATAAGTTGTAAATTAGAGAACTTAGACATTCAGTTTCATGTATTTTTTATATTTAATATTGTTATATTGTTTCACTGAAAGGTAATTTGTTTTTTGCTCGATTAACAATAATCTCAATTTACAACGGCGAAAATAGAAAAATGAAAAAATGGAAAATTCTGAGCAAATGGTAATCTTAGTTACTCATTAACTATAATCAATAAAATCTAATAGAGAAATGAATCAAGCAGAATCTAAATTGAACACATAAACACGATAAAAACAAGCTACATAGGAGAGGGGAACTTAAGTTGCTTTGAATAAAATTTTAACTGGGATGACATTTGTGACTGGTCACAGCAACCTCCAAAAACCCCTCAGATTTACAAGCAAGCTGATTTTAAACACAGAGTTTCCATTTTAAAACCTCTGAAATGGCTACTTAGAGTATAGGGTGGTTTCTTCATATGAATATTTCACATAAAAACTAAAATTACTATTTTCTTTTTTCTACATTTCTAATCTGGCAACTTGTTCGCATTTCAATGTGACACATCAAATGTTTGTAAGTGCCAGATCCAGCACACACCATGAAAGATGTTTTCTAGAAAAAGTCATGGAAGAGTGGCTGGGTCAGGCATTGGGGAGAACCTGAGTCAATTAGGGTACAAGAGACCTCATATGCTGAAATTTAGGCAAATATTTCCAATCTGTTCTCCTTTTACAGAAAGAGAACACGTGGAAAGAACCATCAACCCAGAGTTTCCCCCAGTGTGTTATAAGCCTGGCGGGCCACCAGGATTTTGTTTCCCACCCCACCAGGCTAAGTGTTGTTTGTTTTAAATAGGGTTTTTTATGCAACAGTAACAGTGACAGTAAAGATGGGTTAAGCTAAAGTTTATAGTTGACATATTGAACTATAAGAGCATGGGCACCAATTGTGCTCTCCCTGCTTCTGCCCGTTGGCCTCACACACTATTATTTCCAAATTATGATGCCTGCTTGTGCACCTCCAAATTTTTTGGAATATTTTTGAATACCAAAACACAGTGGGCATCTGGTGGACTGCCCTAGCTCGCGGGTTAACAGGTTTCTGCGGGAAACATTGAACGACCGTGTAAGAAATCAGATTAAATCACCAGTAACTACTCATATTTAGATGAAATACAAAAATCAATGCAATATCCCAGGATTATGTGTTCAGTGTGAGCATGCAGACTTGGGAATTCCTGCTAAGTTTTAACAACAGCCAAATGCTAATAGAAACTGAGCTAACTGTACATGAGCAACACAGATATTACAACGTAAGAAAATAAACATTGCACAGAATAGACAGCAGTTCATATTAAAGACAACTCTAAGCTTGATAATGAATCAGTTCAGATTCTGAATGGCTAATTAAATGCCATTCTGCAGTGGCAGCTGATGCAAGCCGTGCCACCTTCATTTTGATTCATATCCCCATCGTCCTCCTCAGGGTCACGGCAGCTGCGGAGCCGTCACCAGCTGCAGGCGGCAGGTACACACCGGACAGCCTGCCAGTCTGTTACCGGCCTACCAGCAAGGCAGAAGACAGACAAATATGTTCAAACTTGCAGGGAATGTAGAATTTGGAGTGAATGTCCATGTCAAACATGAATACTTTTGCACTTTTGTGGAAAGAAAACTAGTGCAGGTAGAGGGACGACCCAGAGAGGCGTCCGGCTGAAGCTGTTTTACTGTGAGGTGACGGCGCTGATGGACGGACATCAGAACCTCCGGGAGGAAGGACAGAAAAACAATTCCTACTTTAGAATACATTTTTAAACAAATTGTTTTTTAAAATAATTTTTTTTAAAAACTCAGTGAAAAATTTATTTCACAACTCTTTGAGGGTACCTAGATGAAATGAGACATAGTGAAAATAACACTTCATTTCTATTTGGGATGAATAAAGCTTTTTTATTTTTTATTTAACTGAGTTATGATTTTATGCTTGTCAAATATTTCGGAAACATGCTAAGTTTGGGTTTTTGTGAATTTTAAACAAAACTTTTTAATAGCAGAGTTCTGTCAACCTTTCTGTCAACTATGTAAAGTTAATATGATATTACAAAACCTACTTCCTTATATACTTCAGAATAAGAGTCTGTAGTGCAGGCTGTCAAGCTAAGAAGCAGACGTCTTCATATCCAAATAAACAGGCCCAAAGGTAAACACCACAACCAGATTAGGTTTAAAGTGCACACTTTGCTAATTAATTAGCAGAGCTAAGTCTTTGTTTAGTTCTTTAGCACTTCTGCTAACTCTAAAAATGTTTAGCACACTTAGCTTTAGGTTAATACATTTTTCCAGATAAATTGTATGTAATTGTATGTAGACAAATATAAATATTTGAGCTCAGAAGAGAGCATGTAAACGATAATGTCATCATTAAATTGGTGTTCGAGGGTTGAGGTATTTGAACGGAAGTTTGCACTACACCGTATTGGTGTAGTGATTTAGCATCAGCAGAACCAATGCTTACGATTAGTGCTTCAGGGTTAGCACAACTAATTTTTTAGCTAACTTTTTAGATTAGCCCAACCAGATTCTTAACCTGGATCTGATAGTATTGTAGAAGGAGCTACAGATTAGGGTGATGGCAAGAAGCTAAGATCACCAAACATAAATGATAGAAATTCTAATGAAAACATAAAAAACGCTGATCAGAAATTTTAAAAGGTACTCAATCAGTCCCATCAGAGATTTTTCTGTTTCAGCAAAATGTGATTTAAAACTAGAAAATTATTATTGTTATTATTATTATTATTATTATTGTTTTCAATACTCATTTATATTGCTCCATTTGAAGACATGTCTGTCTTATTTTCCATCAGAAACAAACTTCTTGGTTAAAATAAAAATAATGTCACATCTAACTGTCAGGAGTATGAATAATTTTGTATTCGCCTCAAATTTGCATGTTGGCAGGAACTGGGTAAAACTTCACAACCTACTAGAAGCTCATACTGATCGATTCAAGTTAAATCTATTTTACTCTCAAGTTTTTTCAGAGCAGTGTATTTCTCTTTGTAATTTGAGAACAGTCCATGTGCAGAATGACATCAGACACGGTCACAGAAACGGCGGCCTCTCTGGTTTGTTGTTGTATAATTACAGTGATATTGTTGCGTCTAAAGGCATGGAGAGAGATCCAGGGGCCGAGCCAGCAGAGGTCCGGGTCAGTGTGTAAACACAGCTGATTGCCTGGGACAGACACGTTATCTAAAAGTCGTTTCCATCATTAACACGAAAGGACACACGTCTCCTCTGGGAGTAGCCGGACAGCTTCGGGGTTAAAAGGCACATGCTGAACTATCAATATCTTCCACTAATTGTATGCTTTTTAATTAGAAGCATAATCAATTATGAAATCGTTTGTTCTTTCGCTGCAGTACGGCAGACTGGGCTTTAAGTCTGCACGCAATGAAACAGTAAAAAAAAAAAGAAAAAAAAGAGGAAAGAATGAAAACAATTAAAAAGCGCACCAGACATATGACAGCACATCATTTGCATAATTTATTTATTTTATTTTGAGTCTGGGCGTTCCTCTGACAGAGGAACTTGATCGTTTGACCTCTGCATCGTTGAACTGCGACTGATGCGCTTAATCGTCAGCTGTCACTTCCTATCTTAATTAATCCTAATAGACTATTGATGCGACACAACTGTTAGGCTTTATAATTAGTATTACAATTTAGACCGGATAATCTAACAGGGCAGTCCAATTACTCCGGAGGAAATGGAAAGCTGTCGTTATGAAACAGCGAGTGCACAAAGAGAGAGAGAGGAAAAAGAGAAATGAGCGCTGTTCCCTACTGAAGGAGAAACTCATGCATACATTAGACAGTAAATGACAAAACATTCCCCCTGCTAATCTCATCAGGCATTCAGTGAATTAGGGAAACTAATTGAATTGATTGCTGCTATCAATAACAAACAAATCTGTTGAGTTGTCCATGCTCATATAATCTGACCTGATTCCTTCAGCTGTCGCTCTCTGTGAGAACGCCGCCATGCCACGAGAGATCCGCTTGACCGGCCCTTTAAAGCGTCTCCGTGCTTCCACGGTGATAGGGCAATTAATAAAAAAATATATGTTAATAGCAGCTTAATTGGTGTGCAGGGGCGGCTTGACGGGGGGCTCGCAAGGAGCGGAGAGGGGGCCCGACATATGGTCGCCTTTCCAGGCTTTGACTGTACCACTAAAAACAGGAGCCTGCTGTTTTGGGGTTGGTTTTTTTTTAACATCAGTGATGTCACTACTTCCTTTCATCTCCTTAAGACAATATCTGCAATCAACCTTCTGACTCCAAACAAAAAAAGAAAAAAAAATTGAAGGATTGTATTTGAACAACAACAACAACAAATCCATCACTGAAAGCAGCTTCACGTCTCAATTACACACCCAGTGAAATTCAGATCACACTACTTTCTGGGATTTTTCCAAAACCAAGGAATAATGGTGATGTAATAATTAATTATTACAGTAATATTTTTTTTATTTAAAACAAAAAACAAAAAACAAAAAAAACATGCAAGCGACTATTTGTAAAATTGCTTGCATTTTTTCCTTCTTCTTCTTCTTCTTCTTCTTCTTCCAGAGTGACTCAGTGAGCGGCTCCCATTTATGTTCTGCTATGGCGGCGGAGCGCTGAGCGATGCCAAGTGATTCATACACAAATGACCTGAGGGAGGCAGCAGTGCAGCGAACAAATGTGAGCACAGGGCCTCACACTCTGAGCGCGCTTTAAAGGCCATTTACATAGTGAAATCTAATTACCTCAGCTCTATGAGAGAGTATTTGATCTCAATCTTAAACAGAGCAGAACATATTATTAAGATTTAAAAAAAAAAAAAAAAAAGAAGAGGTGGGAGAGGAATGAGGAGGAAGGAGGGGTGGTTGTATTGGGGAGGGGGGGTTTCTTAGATGGAGGTGGCTTACTGAACAGAGGATTCAGCTTGTACACAATTCAGCGCCCTCTTTTTAATTATTTTCCAACACAGATGAAAAGGGGGGAGAACACTGATTTATTTGTGTCCCCCGAGACAATACAGGCTCAGGGGACGAAGAGGGGCTGAGGGGGGTGAAAAGAAGAAAAAAAAAAAAAGAGTGAATTTTGGTGGATAGCAAAGGAAGTCAGGGTCACACAGTGGAGCTCTGAGAGTTGGTGAGTTTCAGAGTAACACTGCGTTTTGTTTTTTTGTTTTCACATGAAACGCCACAGGTCATCCTCCTGTGGCCCACACACAGGAGATAATATCATCATATAGTCCACAGATTATTCTTTTCAAAACTATTTTAGAAGTCTCTTCGGTCCTTAAGTGACGCCTCAGACGAAGTGTTACATTTCAAACTGTAGTTCAACTTTTAAAATGTGAAAAACACAGACAGTGATTACTGTAGATATTCAGTCTCCAGCTTCTATGCACCACTAATCTGGAACAAACTTCCAAAAAACTGCTAAACAGCTGACACACTGAGTTCAGCTGGTTTAGTCTTTAAACCAAGACTAAAAAGCAGATGCTTTTGATCCATAATCACTGGAATATTGACCAACATATTTGATGATTTTGATGATGGAACTTGACAAAATGTCAATTTTGCTTCTGATTTTTACAATTGTTGACTATATGATGTGTTTATGATGTTTTTATGTTTACATAACATGAAGTAATTGATTGATAAGTGATAGTTATTTATTTCACTTTAATGGTTATTTTACAAAATTATCCATCCATCTATAAATGTGTAAACTTAGCCACAAAGTTGCAGATAACCATTTCTGGAACTTTCTTCACCCTTTTCATAGAAAATAGTTCAAAATGTGATCCCCAACCATGTTAGCCATGTATGTGAGTAATACAAGGACTGAAAAAATACCAAAAACAAATATTTTGGAGCATGACCACAAAAAATGTTGGCACATTTAGCAAGCTTACACTCTACACCTGGGCTGAGTTTTCCAAACTCTTCGTATTGATTTTCTGGCAAGTTAAAACATCAGAGTGATTTTGAGAAATGTTTTGGGGAAATTTTAAAATATCATTGATTTCCAAACATCAATTTAAAAAAATAAAAGAAGAAATTTGGCGTATGCCCAAAACTATGAAGCCCTGGCCTGATAAGCCCTCGCTGAAGCGAAAACAGTACATCTTCTCCACATCTTAAACATACAATCTTGCATGAGGAACTCCAATGGTATGTATATTATAGAGCAATTTACATGTTGCATGTTACATGTTGCAATTTACATGTCAATATATACTTGTACAGAGTTGTAATTGTGCAAGTTCTGCTCTGAAAATAAAGCAGTAACCAGTCGAGGGTTAACATAAACGCTATTGTTTCTTTGATTCAGGTATTGTCGTAACTAAATGCATAGATATGAATCAGTACTGACTAAATATTTAACGTCAAATTTGCTCATATATCTGGAAAATCTCTTAATTTTACCAACATATTCTGGCTGGAAGTAACATTAATACTGTATTTTTAATTCACTGGGCCAGAGATCATGATTAAGGTGATGGAAAGGAGGTCTTCCTGTCTCAATACATGGAGTTCATCACCAAGCATAAATCAAAACATGGAAAAAGTCAGTCAGCAATGAATGATGCCAATAAAGATTCAACTGATTGTTAAGAGTTGAATACCTATATATATATTATATATATATATATATATATATATATATATATATATATATATATATAATATATATATAAAATATAAATAAAATATATTCAAAGTTG